>CAUYLG010029444.1:0-31386 GCA_963573385.1 Cacajao melanocephalus | reverse complement strand
GTGGTATCTCAATGTGGTTTTGATTTGCATTTCTCTAATGACCAGCTTGGATTCATTCTCTTCGTCACATTCAGGGACACCTATCAAATGTAGATTAGGTCTTTTCACATAGTCCCATATTTCTTGGAGACTTTGTTCATTCCTTTTTACCCTTTTTTCTCTATCTTGCCTTCTCGTTTTATTTCATTGAGTTGATCTTCAACCTCTGATATCCTTTCTTCTGCTTGGTCAATTCGGCTGTTGAAACTTGTGTATGCTTCGCGAAGTTCTCGTGTTGTGTTTTTCAGCTCCATCAATTCATTTATATTCTTCTCTAAGCTGTTTATTCTGGTTAGCATTTTGTCAAACCTTTTTTTTAAGGTTCTTAGTTTCTTTGCATTTGGTTAGAACATGTTCTTTTAGCTCAGAGAAGTTTGTTTTTACCCACTTTCTGAAGCCTGTTTCTGTCAGTTCGTCAGACTCATTCTCCATCCAGCTTTGTTCCCTTGCTGGTGAGGAGTTGTGATTCCTTGGAGTAGGAGAGGCATTCTGGTTTTGGGTGTTTTCATCCTTTTTGCGCTGGTTTCTTACCATCTTTGTGGATTTATCTACCTGTAGTCTTTGTAGTTGGTGACTTTTGGATGGGGTCTCTGAGTGGACATCCTTTTTGTTGATGATGAAGTTATTTCTTTCTGTTGTTTAGTTTTCCTTCTTACAGTCAGGCCCCTCTGCTGTAGGACTGCTGGAGGTCCACTCCAGACCGTGCTTGCCTGGGCATCACCTGCAGTGGCTGCAGAATAGTAAGCGTTGCTGCCAGTTTCTTCTTCTGTTATCTTTGTCCCAGAAGGATACCCGCCAGATGTCAGCCTGAGCTCTCCTTTATGAGGTGTCTTTTTGAATATATGGAGGTTGGGGAGCTGCTTAAGGAGACAGTCTGTCCCTTATAGGAGCTCAAGTGCTGAGCTGTGAGCTCTGTTGTTCCATTCAGAGCAGCTGGGCAGGTATGTTTAAGTCTGCTGCAGTGGAACTCATAACCACCTTTTTTTCCAAGGTGCTCTGTCCCGGGAAGGTGGGGCTTTATTTCTAAGTTCCTGACATGCTGCTGCCTTTTCTCAGAGATGCCCTGCCCAGCAAGGAGGTAGCCTAGTCACAGTCTGCCAGCAGAGGTGTTGCTGAGCTGCCATGGGCTCTGCCCAGCTGCTGTGTGAACTTCCTTGCGGTTTTGTTTATAGAGGTATAGTTAGAACTACCTCAGTAATGGCGGTCTGCCTCAGTAATGGTGGACTGCCTCTATAATGGCAGACTGCCTTGGTAATGGCACATTGCCTCAGTAATAGCGGAATGCCTCAGTAGAGGTGGACTGCCTCAGTAATGGTGGACACCCTTCCCCCACAGGGATGGTCCAGCTGTGTTTGTTGTGAAACTCTTAATCCAGAGTCTTTCAGATTGCTGGTCTTTGTGGGGGTAGGACCTGCCAATACAGATCACCTGGCTCCCTGTTTCAGCGCACTCTTTTTCAGTTGAATGGGCGACTCTGTCTCCCAGGCATTCCAGGCACCAGTTGAAACGGCTGCCCAGATTTGTGTGAGTTTTTGTGCAGAGACCCACTGCACTGACTGAAACAGCCATGCTGGAAACTCGTGGTGCTTTTCTGCCCAGGAATCTCCTGGTCTGTGGGCAGTAAAAACTCATTTGGAGATGCTGTGATCACTCACCCTCTGTGTTCTCACTGGGAACTGCACTCCAGAGCTGTTCCTATTTGGCCATGTTGGATCCCACTTTAACCTTTCTTATAGCTCAGATCATCCTGCTGGGGTCAGTTACCTTCTGTCTGAACTATTTATTAAATTTTTTTTTCCTATGAGAGTTAATAAGTTATGTAATTATTTTTTGTTTGCCTGGTCTTTATGTCATTCCCATTTTTGAGTGAAATTTTAATTGAATATAGAATTGTAAATTTGCAGTTATTTTCTGAAGTATCATTTCACTCTCTCTTCGCTTCCATATTTGTTGAAGAGAAGTCACTTGTCAGTCCGTCACCTTTGAAAATATCTTCTTCTCTGTATGTTATATATTTTTTTCTGCTAATTTCCCTCCGATGTGTCTGTATTTGGGTTTCTGTTTATTATGTTGAGATTTATTGGCTGCTTAATCTGGATTGTTGATGTTCATCAGTCATAAAAAATTATTAGCTAATTTTTTTTTTTTTTTGAGACAGAGTCTTGTTCTGTTGCCCAGGCTGAAGTGCCGTGGCTCCATCTCAACGCACTGCAACCTCTGCCTCCTGGGTTCAAGCTATTCTCCTGCGTCAGCCTCCCGAGTAGCTAGGATTGCAGGCGCCTGACACCAGGCCCAGTTAATTTTTTTATTTTTAGTAGAGACAGGGTTTCACCATGTTGGTCAGGCTGGTCTTGAACTTCTGACCTCATGATCCACCCACCTTGGCCTCCCAAAGTGCTGGGATTACAGGCGTGAGCCACTGAGCCCGGCTAGCTAATAGTTCTTAAAATAGTGCCTCTCTACCCCATTTTCTTAATCCTTTATTTCCTTTCCTTGGACTCTGGTTAACATATGTTAGGTATTCTTACACTATCTTCCATATCTTTTAACCTATAAAAATATTTTTCATCACTTTGTCTCTGCCTTGCATTCTAAGTAATTCTTCTGATATTTATTATTATTATTATTTATTGAGACAGGGTCTTTCTCTGTCACCCATGCTGGAGTTTAATGCTGTGATCACAGCTCACTGCAGCCTCGACCTTCTGAGCTCAAGTGATCCTCCTATCTCAGCCTCCTGAGTAGCTGGAACTAAAGACATGCACTACCATCCTTGGCTGCTTTTTGTATTTTTTTGTAGAGATGGGATTTGCCATGTTGCTGAGGCTAGGATTGAACTCCTGGGCTGAAGTGATTCACCTGCCTTAGCTTCCCAAAGTACTGGAATTCCTTAATACTAGTTCATTAATTCTCCAAAGCTGCATTAAATTTGTGGTTGAGTTGATAGAGTGTTTTATTCAATTATTTTAGTTTTCATTTCTACAAATTGTTCCTTGTTTAGGTTTGTTAAATTGTTTTTAAAGTTTTCTGCACCAGGAGTATATTTTCAGCTTGGTTTTTATGCCTTTTAACATAGTAAGTGTAGCTCTTTAGAATTCCAACATTTGAAGTTTTTTGGGGTCTATTTTTGCTGTTTTCCTTTGTGGCTCTTTGTTTCCATGCTGAGTGAGTTATTTTTTATGGTTAACTGTTCATTTTCCTTGGAAAATTATTTGTCAAACTTCTTTGAGGTCTAAGATGAAAGTAGTAGTTCTGAGAAAGACTTGTGTTTCTTCTAAGGCAACTGAGTCTACTACCAGTTTGGGACCATTTTAAACTAAATTCCACTTGAGATATTTTTTAAAATTTAAGTTGTCCTGTTTATTTGTTTATGTTATGACAAAATATACATAATACAAAGTTTACCATGTAAACCATTTTAAGCGTCTGGCTCTAAATTTTTTATAACATTCATTGACTGTGACTTTAGGCTGCAATTTCACTGAACTGGTTTTTGTTTATAGCTTATTAGGGACCCTGCACTCCATTCTACTCAGCAGTTCAACTTTCTTTGCAACCTTCTGTAGATATGATGGGAAGGGTTTCTCCATTCCCTGAAGCCATAGCCCTTTGAGTTCTCAGCTTTCTGGGAGGATGGTTGGGCAAGGATCGTCTGTTAAATGCATCATGTCTTGTCTTCTCTCTTCTGTGCCTTTCAAGACCATATAAACTGCAATTTCAGGTCACCTGATTGGGAAGTGCCCTTAGGGCAAATGTAACTTCAGTGTCTAGTTTACCTCTCTGAGTGTCTGTCAATGTTTGGAGTTTTTGTGATTACTTCTCACCATTTTATTAACCCTCTTTTGCTTTTAAAATGATATTTTAAATATTTTATTGAGCATTTGTAGTTTTCTACTGTTTCCAATAACCCAGATGCCAAATTGTTGAAAAACTGAGCCTGCCTTCCCTCTTAACTACTCTGCTGGCACACAGGGCTTGCATTCCCTTTTTCTTATTTCTTGGGGGAAAGACAGTTGCAAACATAACTTTAAGAAGGCTCATACAGGCTCTGATGTCAACCATAGGGTGAGGCACTATAGGAAGGCACCTGTATTCTTACAAGTGGGGAGGCATGATTTTTTTTCTAATTAGCAAGAAAGTGTACAGGTATTAAAGGTTACATAATAATAGTACTGTGCTCCAGAGCTCAGGGTTGGGAGTTTCAAGTTCAGTCAATGGTATATATTTTATCAAAAAGTTAAAGAACAGAGACTGAAAAGGATATTAGATATTTTTAAATGTTGGATATTTGGATAACCTGTATTTGGATTATCTGGATTATCTGGAACATTTGGATTTTGTATTGGTAGTTGATTATCTTTGATAGTGTAGTTTCAATAGAGTATTGAGGGTGAACTTTTGTGTAGAGTTAAAAAGAGAATGTATGTAATGGGTGGTTCAAAAAGATGATAACTGATGTTAGATATAAGCAAAATCTTCATTTTGTTGATATTAGTATATATGTGACTGTGAGGTTGAAAAGTTATAAAGCTAATGATGTGCAAAAACGAATCACTAAGTATGCAAGTAATATAATAGTATGGAATGTATGTGTTCAGAAACCTTTAGGCTCAAATTTAATGCTTCTTTTCTTGTATATTTTGATATTGAGGTTCCCAGACGTTATGATGATGAGCGAAATAACATTTTATTGGAACTGATGCAATATGACAATACAAAAAAATGTGTGTTCTCGTTAGGGAGTGTTCAGATACATCTTTATGAAGTAATTCAGGTATGTATCAAAATGATTCTTTTTACCTGGGTATCACATTGCCAGTTGGTTATCCAATTTTTTGTTGTGATTTATTATACCTGATGGACTTTTCTTGTTTATTATCTGCCTTCAAATTCATGCACTTAAGAAATAAAATCTCCCTTTGGCTAAATATTTTTTTTAAAAGAGTTGGCTTATAATAACATAATGTTTAAAAAAATTTATTTTACAGAATATATATATATATATATATATGAATGAAATTAAGTAACCACTTCGACTTTTAGGTTGTATCACTATAAGTAACTTTCTGGAAAATAAATTTTCTTGGCTGACTGCAACCTCTGCCTCCCTGGCTCAAGGGATTCTCCTGCCTCAGCCTCCTCACTATCTGGGACTAAGGCACCTGTCACTGCACCTGGCTAATTTTTGTATTCTTAGGAGAGACAGGGTTTTGCCATGTTGCCCAGGCTGGTCTCATGCTCCTGAGCTCAAATAATCTTCCTGCCTCAGCCTCCCAAAGTGTTGGGATTACAGGCCTGAGCTACTGTGCCCAGCTATTTAAATCTGCAAATAAAAGCTGCACATATTTATCATGTACAGAATGTTTTGCAATATGTATGCATTGTAGAATGGCTAATAGAGTTAAACATGTTTTATTATGTTTCTGAAATGTCTTAAGACATGACTGAAGCTGCAAACTCTGTCTCTTAGCCGGCAACACAAATTTCGGTTAAGTTCTTTTTTCCTTAGCTGGGCTCCCTACAGCCTTCCTTGTGCATGTGTCTTTTAGGGGTTAGCCGAAGATTTGGGCAGAGTTTATATACAGATTTTATGGTTGCTTCTCTCTGTTTTCTCCTTTCTAGGAGTTTTTCTCACTTTCCAGCAGCTCATTTTGTGGTTGCATTGAATTCAGAGTAAAGAACTTATTGATTAGTGAATAAATATAAACCATCCAAAGTATTTTCAGGAATATTTTTTGTTGCATACAGCAAAGAAGTTTTCAGAGACTAATGGAGTTGTGTCAACAGCCAGACTGCAGGGACTCCTATTGGCCAACTTCAGAATAACTTGAACATGGATTATTATAACATTCTTAGTAAAGGAAAATTCGTAAGTCCTTGGTGATCTTCACAAAAGAAAAGAGGTAGCATAGGAAGAAAAAGGAAATTTTTAAAACAAAAGAATACCACTTTATGAATGTAGAAGTAATGAAAGAATTACAAATTATTGTTTTTGCAACTCTTTATAATGAATAATGATTAATTCAGTCAATATTTAGCAATGACACTAAAAAACCATTAGGTAAAATGTTATTGGGAAGCAAGATATTTGCATGGTGCCACAGTAACAGCCTATAGATCACTGCACAGGGGAAATATTCCTCTACATTAGAGAGATGTGGAGTTGCCACTTTAACCAAGAGCTCGAATTTAGCATAACAAATTGTGGATAACTTAACATCATGTACTTCCTGTAGTGATACAATGTGAAGTACACAGTATTATCTATGTCATAAAAAATGTTTAACCTGACTGGGTGCAGGCTCAGGCCCATAATCCCAGCACTTCGGGAGGCTGAAGTGGGAGAACTGCTTGAAGCCAGGAGTTGGAAACCAATCTGGCAACATAGCAAGACTCTGTCTCTACACACACACAGAATTAGCCGGGTGTGGTAGCATGTGCCTGTAGTCCAAGCTACTTGGGAGGTTGAGGCAGGAGGATCGATTGAGCCCAGGAGTTCAAGACTGCAATGAGCTATGGTCATGCTACTACACTCCAGCCCAGGTGACAGAGCAAGATCCTGTCTCAAAAAAAAAAAAAAAAAAAATCTTAACCCAAATCTAATCAAGCTGAGTGTAGGACTAACTTCAAGTTTACAGGAATTTAGTGAGTAGGGAAAAAGTTAAACAATACTTTAAGTTAAGTACAGAAGTGGGACATACCAGTGTAGATTGTTTAAATAGCCGTCGTCATTAAAAAAATACCAAAACCCACCAAAGATGGAGGAAACTGTTCCAGATTTAAAGAAACACAACAAGTTTGACTGAATACAAATTTGAAAAGTTATAAAGGATTCTTGGGAGCCAGGCATGGTTGTTCACACCTGTAATTCCAGCACTTTGGGAGGCTGAGGGAGGTGGATTGCTTGAGCCCAGGAGTTCGAGACCAGCCTGAGCAACATGGTGAAACCACTTCTCTTAAAAAAACACAAAAACAAGCCACAAAAAATCACCCACAAAAAATTTGCCAGGCATGGTGACACCCGCCTGTAGTCCCAGCTACTTGGGGCACTGAGGCAGGAAAATCACCTAAGCCCAGTGAGGCTGAGGCTCCACTGAGCCATAATGGTACCACTGCACTCCAGCCTGGGCAACACAGTGAGATTCTGTCCCCAAAAATAAAACACAAACCTAAATAAAACACATTCTTGGGACAATTAGGAAAATTTAATATTTATTGAATATTAGGAAAAAATCTAGAATTGTTTTCTTGAGTGTGATACTGATATTGTGGATATAGATATATAAATATTCTTATTTTTACAGTATCCAAGGTAAGGTTTTAACATTGAGAGTAAAGAGTAATGATGATTGCAACTTCTAAATAGATCAGCAAACATATATCTATACACACACAGATATTTCAAAAAATGGCCTACTGTTAAACAATGTTAACAGTTGTTAAACAAATATTTGAATTTGTTTAATCTTCTACGAAGGGTACTAATTGGAGTCTTTTGAGTGGTCTGTGTGTTTGAAAATTTTCACAATAAGAACTTGGGGAAAATCAGATAATTTCCAATACATAGAAAGAGATGAAGGAGGAGATAAACATATTGAATAATGAATAAGTGTAAGCAACCAGAAATTTTCAAAGACATTTTGGGAGAGGATCTTTAGAAATGACTAAAGTTCCTTTGACTGTATATCAATTTAGGCATCAAAAAATGTGACATTACTTATTCGTTAGTTTTTGTTGAAGAAAACTTAGAAATATAGATGCTTGGATTAGAAGCATATATGCAAACTTGTCAATAGTTATTTTTATAAGATCATTAATAATATGCTAATATTTAAAAATACAAAGGTATATTTTTTAAATTAAAAAATCACCCATCATTCCATACTTCTAATATAATGTTTCAGTGTTCAGAGTTTCTATCCAATTCTTCTTATAAACAAAAACAGAAGAATAGAAAATATAAAAGGACCCACATGCATATTCTGGAACTGAAAAGTAAAATATCTGAAATTAAACATTCGCTGAATGAGCTCAACAGCAGAATGGAGGTGCTAGAGGAAAGACTATTGTTTTCTTATTTCTTTCTTTAAAATTTGTGTGACTATTTAAAGTAAAAATTATAACCTTATCTGTGTGGTTTATAATGTTTGGAGAGGTCATGCATATGACAGCCATAGCATACAGCATAGGGAGAAGATGGGGTCTAAAGGACTTTTATAATGCAAGGCTTTTGCATTTTCTTTGTTGCAGTATAATAAAAATAGTGTTGAAGTCTTTATGTTGCTGCTTGATGCCATCTTCTGTCTCCTCCCTCTCCCCCAGGAAAAAATAATAGTTATCCAAAACTTTGTATTTATTATTCCCTTATTTTTTTCATAGCTTTACTACTTATGTATGATTATAAAAATATTATCAGTTTATATTTCTAAATATGGTATATTTCTAATATTAATACACTTAGCTAGTGTTAAGTTTTTGCTGCTGTATACTATTCCATATGGGAGTATTCCTCTGTTTGCCCATAAATTAATTTTTAGCTGATTATTTATTTATGTTTAATTGACAAATACTGTATATATTTATGGGGTACAATGTGATGTTTTGATCTATGTATACACTGAAAAAAATTCAATCAAGCCAATTAATATTTTCATCACCTCACCAACTTTTTTTATACTAAGGAAGATAAAAATCTATTTTATTCAGCAATTTTGAAATATACAGTATGTTATTATTAACTGTAGTCACCAGGCAGTGCAGTAGATCACTAGAACCTGCTCCTCCAGTCTAATTGAGACTTTGGACATGTCTTCTCTTTCTCCATTCCTACCCCTACTCTCCAGCCTCTGTTAGGGGAAACCACCTTTCTACTGTTTCTATGAGACTGACTTTTTTAGATTCCACTGATAAGTGAGATCATACAGTGTTTGTCTTTCTGTGCCTGGCTAACTTAGCATAAAATTCATGAGTTTCATCCATGTCACAAATGACAGAATTTCCTTTTATTTGAAACTTCATAATATTCCATTGCATGTATGTATACACACTACATATTCATCTGTTCATTTGGTGATGGACACTAGGTTGCTTCCATATCTTGGCTATTGTGAATCATGCTGAAATGAGTGCAGATCTCTCTTTGACATACCAATTTCAATCTCTTTAAATGTATACTCAGAAGTGGGATTCCTGGATCATATATATAGTAGTGATATTTCTAATTTTTTCAGGTACACCCATAGTATTTTCCAGAATGTCTGTACAGATTGAATATTACTTACTCTGAAAAAGCTTGGGACCAGAGGCATTTTGGACTTATAATTTTTTTTTTGAATATTCAAACATACATAATAAGATAGCTTGGGGATGGGACCCAAGTCTAAACATGAAGTTCATTTATGTTTCATACACATCTTATACACATAGACTGGTGGTAAATTTATGCAATATTTTAAATAGTCTTCATTGTGTATTGGTTGTGACTTGTCACATAGGCCAGGAATGGAATTTTTTTACTTCTGGTGTCATTTTGGCACTCGAAAAGTTTCTGGAAAATTGTGGACTGACTCATAACAGCAGGGATGCTTGTAGATATTGAGCAAGGGTACCAAAGGTTAACCTGGTTTAAAAGATCCAGCCATCCCTGAGAGATGAGAGAGGTACTCAGTCCTGTCGGCAGTCAGCTTATCATATAGAATTATGTTTAAGTAACCCCTCTCTCATGAGGGTGCAAGGTTAGAGGTAACCAGGTCCATGCATGTTTGTGTCTTTCTGCAATGTCAGGCTTTTACTGATGCTATTTCAATCACAAAAGCTACAAGCTACATGGAGTTCCCAAGGAGCCAACTCTCCTAAGTACCTCCCGTTCACTCAGCAGTTAGAGTTGCGGGCACACAGGCTAAAACCACTCCACCAGTCAGTCAATATTGCAAACATACATAACAGTACACTTAATATGTAAATGTTATAGGTTAAACATTCCACAACAAAGTAACATTTAACATCAAGAGGAAAAAGAAATAGGAGAAAAGATTAACGAACTGGTCTATGGGGAGCAAAGAAGACAAAAGGAGTTCTGGTCTGGGCTGGGCAGTCTATCAGTCTTGCACAGAGGAGTCTGAGGTTGCAGAACCTTTGGTGACAGATGCCAAGTTCTTCTCATGAGTAATTGTAAAGGAGAACTGTAACTTAGCAGGAACGTTTTTGTCTACAACATAATATAAATATGTTTATTTCTGTTACTTGAACTTGGAATTTTTATTTTCTTCTTTTGAACATATATTTGTATTTTGGCTATTAGGTTCATATGTGGATTTGAAAAATTATTACCTGAGTTTTAAAAAACCATAATATATTTAGATCAGTGGTCCCCAACCTTTTTGGCACCAAGGACTCGTTTTGTGGAAGACAATTTTTCCATGGACCAGGGTTGGGAGATGGGTCAGGATGATTGAAGAGCATTACATTTATTGTGCACTTTATTTCTAATATTATTACATTGTAATATATAATGAAATAATTATACAATTCACCATAATATAGAATCAGTGGGAGTCCTGAGCCTGGTTTCCTGCAACTAGGTGGTCCCATTTGGGGGTGATGGGAGGCAGTGACAGATCATCAGGCATTAGATTCTCATAAGGAGCACAACCTAGATCCCTCAAGTGCACAGGTCGCAATAGGGTTCATGCTCCTATGAGAATCTAAAGCCCCCACTGATCTGGCAGGAGGCAGAGCTCAGGTGGTAATATGAGTGATGCGAAGTGGCTGTAAATACAGATGAAGATTTGCTCACTTGCCCACCACTCATTTCCTGCTGTGCAGCCCAGTTCCTAACAGACCATGGACCTGTACCAGCCCATGGCCTAGGGGTTGGGGACCCTTGGTTTAGATAATATAAAGGGAAATACATGAGTAATTCTATATTTTAAAGCTTTATTATTTCTTTTTTCTAGAAAGGGTGCTTCATTGAAGATGTTCAAATGTTGCATAGAAACACAGTAAGGACTTTACTGAAACTTCCTAAGTTTTATGTGCATGTTATATTTTCTTAACATTTCATGTAACTTTCCTCTGATATTATTTGTAACCTACATGTTTTTATTCTTTTAGTTACTGTACCAGTCACTGTTTGAAATAGTAGAAATGTATTAAATAGAAAGTCAATATTTACTAACAAGAATCTCCTCCTCCTCTTCCTCCTCATTCTCCTTGCCTTATTTTATTTATTTATTTATTTATTGCTAAATGGTGATAAAGAAAATTAGCAATCATTGGGTGAGAGAGTAGAACGCCTCTGGCTGCTGCTTTAGCTGCACAGCCTCAGGAGCCTCGCTTGCTAAATTGAGGAAGTATTATTTTTCTCTCTGGGGAGTTTCTAAAGAGTTGTTTATTGTTCTTACTTTAATTTCTTTTTAAGTGCCTAAAATTAGTAGTTGCATTAATTGATCTTTCTATTCAGAGAGACTTTTGCTGCCATTGGCCAAAACAGGGGCCAGGAACTTGAAGTTCTTACCTCTTGTGCCCTCCTTCATTTCACATATACGCAATCTGAGGTTCAGAGAAGTGAAATCATTTGTCTAAATCAAAATTTTATCTGAGAATGGGGCTGGAGGTGAGAGGAGTGTGAGTAAATAATTAAAAATATACATACATGTGTATGAATCTGCATATATATGTCAGCATCTCAGTGTAATCCTATTAACAATTAGAAGTTGATATTTTCCATATTTTAATTGTATAATACTACTTAACTTTAACATAAAAGGTTTTAACATTTCAGGAACTCAGTAGATTCTTCTGTAGGAGTTTCTTATTTAAATGCTTTATTAAAAGTCAAGAGATTCATACTTTGGCTTTTCTAACTTACAGATTTGTAAAGTAAAAATATCACATTTTGTCACTTCTCTATTAAAATATCATCCTGATCAAACAATAAAATTTACCATATGTTTAGTTTGTCTGCAGGCTGGAGGTGGAATTTATGTTCTCCTATGGAAACTTTGGTTATGGATTTTCACATCAGGTTAGTTCCCCTCTTTTAAAAGATTATTCTGTTGTAACTCTTCAGTCAAATCATCCTATTTCAGTTTGATCAATTCTTTAAAATAAATATTTTTAAAAGATGCTTCTTTACCTTCCATCCTTGAGGTATGTGGGCTTTTCATCAGCCTAAAGAAAGATAAGACTTTACTATGATTTGTTTATGCATTTTAAAGCAATGATATTTTATTCAAAATGTCATAGTATAAAACTGGATTTTAGGCTGGCATGGTGTCTCAGGCCCATAATCTCAGCACTTTGGGAGGCCAAGGTGGGTGGATCACCTGAAGTCAGAAGTTTGAGACCATCCTGGCCAACATGGTGAAACTCCACCTCTACTAAAACTACAAAAATTAGCCACGCATGGTGGCAGGTGCCTGTAATTCCAGCTACTCTGGAGGCTGAGGCAGGAGAATCACTTGAACCTGGGAGGCGGGAGTTGCAGTGAACCAGGATCACACCACTGCACTCCAGCCTGGGTGATAGAGTGAGACTCTGTCTCAAAAAAATAAAATAAAACTTGCTTTTATTTGTATATATACATACATATTGATGTAATTTAAAATACAAGTATTCAAGAAATCAGTGTGGATTTCTGCATCTAAATATAGTTATTAAAAATTGAGTTATTGCCTGGCCTGGTAGCTCATACCTGTAATCCTAGATACTCTGGAGGCTGAAGCAGGAGGGTCACTTGAGTCAGCCCGGACAGCATAGTGAGATCTTGTCTCTGAAAAAACAAATGGAGTCACTAATGTTATTCAGATAATACTCATATGCTCCTTTTCTCCACATTTTTCAACATCTGGTGTTATTTTAACTCTCCTTGATTCATCAAGAGAGTAATAAACCCAAAGAAGATATCTTCCTAGTTTTGACTTGTTCCTTTAAATTCACTACCATGTGTCCACATTGCCACAAATACTTTTATGTACTAACCTATGTTCTTTTCTTTAATTACATCCTTAGGCCAGATTCCTAGAAAGGAAATTCTTGTCCAAAACAGTGACCTTTCAAATGAATTATTCTAGAAAAGTACCAATATATACTGTCATCAAATATTGAAAGAATTCTTAATATTCCTGGTTGTCATCAGTTTTGTGGTATTCAAAAATGCAGTCCTATTAGTACTGCTGTTGTATAGAGGAAATGACCTTTATTTGCATGTCATTTACCACTTTCAGTTTTTCCTTTTTTATTTTTTAAGTTTTGGGTGTTTTTAAATTAGGAACTGAGAGTGAAGACATAAGTCTTATTAAACAAGTCTACCACTCTGTTAACTGAGAAATCTCTGTAATATGCTTTAACATTTTGCCTGTATTATATTATAGTGGTGTTTAATACATTTTGAATCAGAAGTAATACACAGATGAAAGCTGCAAGGAACAAGCTTTTTTTTCCATTCTCTGCTTTGATTTTTTACTTTTTCTTCTGCTATTTAAAAAAAATTCTTATCATAATTAGGCCTTATAGGGACCTTTAGTTGTTTACTCCTTTTTGTGACAGTTATAGCATACGAACACCAACTTCAGAGGTAGGTTTTGTGTCTGAACAGAAATATAATCTATAATAATAGCCATTTTTATGGAGAGGTTTTCAGATAAAACTGGGCAAGTATTATTTTATGTCGGTGGAATCCACTAAAAACAATGAACAAAGGAATTGTATGGAAAAGAATGGGATATATAAGAAAAGTTCAAGATAAAAACTTGACTTTATGTCTATGAGCTTTTCAGCGATATGGTCCCATACTTACCTACTGTGATACTGTAAACAGAGCACTACCTTGGCGACAGATAAAGCTACATTCCAGTCCCGACTCTTGCCTATTGTGTAGCCTTGAGCAAATTACTGATCTTCAGTCTCATTGGTAGAATATGCATAGTTACTTATGGTATAGGTTTATTGAGATGGTTAAATAAGATTAAAGGTGTAATAAAATGCTTGGCAAATATTTAGTACCCAATAAATGTTAGTTTTTTTTCTTTCCTCTCTTACTTCCTTTTTTGCTTACATGTCTCATTTAAGGTCTGTTTCATAGTCCTGGGGTATTCATAGCATCATGGTGTTAATATGGTATAGCATTGCAATTAGTGAGTTTTAATTGTAACTAAACAGTGTTAAAATACACTTACATTTTTTTCAGTTAAAACCTCTTCAGAAAATTATTGAACCATCCATGTTTATGAATATTGCGCCACCTCCAGAAAGAACAGACCCCGTGACGTAAGTATTTTAAGTCTTATTAATATGGTCAGGTCATGTGGCATTTAAAACAATTTTAATCCATTTGGTGGAGCATTTTGGTGATTATAAGAAGTCCCCAGGACATGGCCAGGTTGGGCTAGACTCTGAGGTGAAGAGAGTAGTGAATTATCTTGCTTAATAAGAGGGAGACATTTTAAATTTCTGGGCATGGCCCTGGATAGGTGTTGAGGACGTGTGGAGATAAAAGAAGAGTGCCAAGTTCATGCCTGAAGGAGAGAAGGGAGGAGTATCTTAATAAGGAAAGCAGGCTAAGGAGATACCCGTTTTGGGAAAAAAGGTGAGAGACTTAATATCAGAGTGTCTGATAGTTGTCAGTTTTGTGCTCTGCAGTATAGTAATGTTACCCTTACCACCACACCGCTTCAATTATTGCTACAAAATCATCCATAAAAAGTCTTTGGTAAAAAAAAAGTCATTAGCAAACCAAAAGTAACTTAAAATATAGTATGCTAATCAATCTTGAAATTTCACCAATAAAAATAGATTATAGAAAAATGAGCACCTGAGAAAGAGATTTAATCTATAGTGTTATCCAAGAGGAAGAAATGGGAAAAAGCTGAAATGGGATTGAGGGAATTAGGTACTGGATGGGAAATTGTGTTTCGAAGTGCTTATTTTCCTATCGTTTTACCAACACTGGATATTATCATTAAAATACTTTATTTGATATTGACAACTTGTTGAAATAGTAAAGCTAAACTTTTTCTTATGTTTATTTATTTTTCTTCTTCATACATTGATTAAATAAACATTTGTTGAATGTCTGCTATATCCCCAAGTCATGGCAAATACAAAGACATGTGAGGTCTTCTCCTTGCCCTTGAGTAGCTCATGGTTTAATGCAAAGTAACATAAAAAATTATTACTATGATGATGCAAATGGGATAAAAGCCCTTCAGGAGCCAAACATAAACAACTGTGGGACAGCCAAGGAGCTTCTAGTTCTTGTCAGGGAAGTTGGGGAGGAAAGAGTTATCAAGTAAGGCTCCACAAAAGAAAGTGCTTGGAGAGCATCTCGCTGATTTTGGAGGAGTGAAGGGACACATTCTCTTGAGAGGCCACATAAGTAAAAGCAGGAAGCTATAAGAGGCTGTATTGTGTTGGAGAACCCTCTTTAGTTGAGAGTGGCTAAGAGATTAGGAAAAAGGAGGAGAGCAATGGGGGATGAGCTAGAGGAGTAGGCAGGGGCAAGATATAGTGATTGAGAGTTCAGACCCTAGAGCCAGACTGCATGGGCTCTCCTCCTATACGACTCTGGGCAAGTTGCTTAGGCTCTTCATGCTTCATTTGTTGGATGGCATAAAAATTAAAATTACCCAATTGAATTACTATGATGATTAAATTAGTTACATGTAAAGTACTTAGAACATGGTAGCAAATAGTAAAATGCCTAATTAGTTGTTACCTACTTATAAAATTAATACATATTTCTCATTACCACCATAATCATTGTAGGTTTACGCTTCTCAAGTGTGAGCAAATTTTACTCTTTTGGATCCTCAGGAATATACTCCATATATACTCCAAAAGAACTGTTTGAGTTTTTTAATTTATACAAACAGAATTCTGGAGAATATATGTAGAGATGGATTCTAAGGGCATGGGATAATGGTGGAAGGAAAATAAAGTTGCATCAGGCTAACATATTGATATGGATTCACTAAACAGAGATTATTTTTATTTATTTATTTTTTTGGAGACAGTGTCTTGTTCTATTGCCCAGGCTGGAGCGCAGTGGCACGATCATGGCTCACTGCAGCCTCGACCTCTCGAGGCTCAATCATTCTTCCCTCTCAGCCTCCCAAGTAGCTAGAAATACAGCAATGTGTTACCACATTTGGCTAATTTTTGTATTTTTTATAGAGACAGGGTTTTGCCATGTTGCCCAGGCTGGTCTCGAACTCCTGTGCCCAAGCAATCCACCCCCTTCAGCCTCCAACAGTGCTGGGATTGCAGGTGTGAGCTACTGCACCTGGCCTAAGCAGATATTTCTGCATTTAATGTTATAGCTTGGGAAGTTAGAAAGGGCTCTTGTAGCTTGTTTAGTTGAATGACAGAAAAAGGAACCAAAAGATGGCCCACAGTGAATTAGTTAGAGGAAGGATTTTAGAGACTCGGAGAAATTATGTTAGAGTGGACTTGCCATCTAAGATCAACTCACCCATCCTGGGAGGGTCCAGAAGACACACATTTTTACCCTGACTATGAGAAATGAATTCATGAAGGGTACTCTGGGATCCTTGAAGAGCACTGCGATTGCTCTTCCCTGTGGGCCAGACTTTACAGTGGCAACTACAGTCACTGAATTGGGAAACTTAAATACGATGGGAGTAATTGGATCCCAGGGTGGCAGGAACCAAGTGAAGACTCTCAACTGCCAAGGGCAAGGTGGGCGTGGTTACCACAATGGATAGTAGAATCAAAGCAGCAATCAGAATAGCCTTACTAGTGCAGACCTATGGTGTTGGCTATCTGATCATGTGTTCCTAGGCATGAATAGATAAGAAGCCTACTAAATTCTAACCTCATCTGTATGAGGTTAAGCAGAAAAGTTTTAGGTCGAGGGAACAAAAGTCTAACCTGAATCATAAAAACAGAGAGTCATGGGTTCTCAATCAATTCTCAGACTTGAGCTACTTTACAGACCCAGAACTCCTTTAATGAAACGGAGGTTGGGTCACCTTAAGAAAGGACCCTAGTATACTTCCAAAAATTTATACTGCTAGTATTTCTTCCAGCCTTCCCCAAAGGGACCTATGGCCTTTTACCATGGTAATTGTGCACTGGGGAGAAGGGAACAATCAGGGCTTTTGGGGACTACTAGACACTGTCTCTGAACTAACACTAGTTCCAGAAGACTCTGAAAATCACTGTGGTCCGTCAATCAGAGTCGGGACTTATGGAGCGCAAGTGATCAATAGACTTTTGGTTAAGGTCCATCTCACAGTTGGCTCTGTGGGTCCCTGAATATATCCAGTGGTTGTTTCCCTGGTTCTAGAATGCATGATTGGAATAGATATACTAAGTTGCTGGCAGAATCCCCAAATTGGTGTCCTGATGTGTGAAATGAAGGCTATTATGTTGGGAAAGGTCAAGAAGAAGCCACTAGAATTCCCTCCATCTATGAAAGTAGTAAATGAAAAGCAATACTGAATGGAGGAATTGCAGAGATTAGTGCCACCATCAAGGACCTGAAAAACGCAGGAGTGGTGATTCCCACCACATCTCCATTTAACTCCTATATTGGCCTATGAAGAAGACAGATGGATATTAGAGCATCACAGTGGATTCTTGTAAGCTTAGCCAAGTGGCAACTTCAATTGCAGCTGCTATACCAGTGTGGTTTCATTGTTTGAGCAAATTAACATATCCCCTGGTATCTGGTATGCAGCTACAGATCTGGCAAATGCTTATTTCTCCATACCTGTTAATAAAGACCATCAAAAGCAGTTTGCTTTCAGCTGACAAGGCGAGCAATACTCCTTCACTGTCCTAACTTAGGGGTGTATCAGCTCTCTAGTCCTATATTACAGCTTAGTTCCCAGGGATCTTGATTGCCTTTTTCTTCTATAAGATAACAGACTGGTTTGTTTTATTGATGACATGCTGATTGGACCTAGTAAGCAAGAGGTAGCAACTACTCTAGACATTGGTAAGACATATTTGTGTCAGAGAGTGGGAAATAAATATGACAAAAATTCAAGGGCCTTCTACCTCAGTGAAATTTCTAGGGGTCCAGTGGTATGGGTGCTGATATCCTGTATATAGTGAAGGATGAGTTGTTGCATCTGGCTTCCCTTACAACAAAAAAGAGATACAACATCTGGAGAAATAACCACAGATAGGCCTGTTTGGATTTTGGAGATAATCTGTTCCTCCTTTGGGTGTGTTATTCTGGCCCATTTACTGGATGACTCAAAAAGCTGCTAGTTTTGAGTGGGGCCCAGAAAAAGAGAAGGTTCTGCAACAGGTCCAGGCTGCCATGCAAGCTTCTCTGCCATTTGGATCATCTTATGCAACAGATCTAATGACTTGTTAGTGGCAGCCATAAAGTACCCAGCCGTTGGTCAAAAATCCTTCTGAGAGCAAAGTATTTTGATGAGATTGACCTTTAAACTGGCAGACTGAGTAAAGCAGATTGCTCTCCCTAGTGTGGGTGGGCCTCATTCAATAAGTTGAAAGAAACAAAAAGATTAACTACTTTGGGGTAACAGAGAATTCCTCTTGCCTGACTATCTTTGAACTGGGACATTAACTTTTCCCTGCCTTTGGACTCAAAATGAAACATCAGCTCTTCTGGGTCTCCAGCCTACCAGCCTTTGGACTGGAACTACATTATTGGCTCTCCTGATTCTCAGGCCTTTGAACTCAGTCTAAAAGTATACCTTTGGCTCCCCTGCGTCTCCAGCTTGCTGATTAACATTGCAGATCTTAGCACTTATCAGCCTCCATAATCATATGAGCCAATTGCTTATCATAAATATTTTTATGTATATATACATTCTATTGGTTCTATTTTTATGGACAACCCTGACTAATATAATGGAACAGAGGAAAAAATTAATTTGTAAAATATTTAGAATGTTTAGTTGGATATCCTGTAATTGGGAAGTGATTGATTGGATATAGAAGATGACAGAAGGGGAAAGGAGGAAGAAAGATGTTCACATTTAGGCACCACTGGGTATATATTTGGTGCTATTTCCCGAATCAGGGGACACTTAGGAAAGAGCATATCTGGAGAAGGGGAAAATGGTGAGTTCTATTTTGACATATTGAGTTTAAGGTGATTACCACTATGCATAGTATAGAATAGTGTTTAAGAATCTGAACTTTATTTCAAGAGACTGTGTTTAAATGTTAGCTCTGCCACTTACCAGCTGTAAGACCTTGGGAGGAGTTGTTTAATCTCTCAAATCTAGCTTTCTTACATGTATAATAGGATCTAATAATCCTTATCTGATGGGCTTGCTGTGAAAAGTGAATGAGATAATATACATAGCTATATGAACGTTGTACCTAGCACACAATACATTCTAAAAAATCAATAGATTTTAAAAATAAAATATTTAAGAGATAGAAATTTGGGTCTAAAGATTGGGAGAGAGATCTGGGCTTTGTACTTCTCATTAGAACTTCAGACCCTTCTGTCCTTTTCCATCCCTGCTCCTATGATCTAAGTTTAGCAGTAAGGATAATCAAGAGAGCACTTATCTCTGGATTTCTGGCTCTTGACTTTTTTCCTAGCTCTAGCCTTCAATGGCCCAAAGTGGATAGGTGAGCTGAAAATGTAAGAGAGAAGGGTTCAAAAGTGATAGCTGCTACTGATTTTGGAAGTGGACTTTTGTATAATTTCAATATTTCACTTTCTTATTATTTTGCAGACATGTTATTACGCCACAGACAGTAGAATATCCAGCATTCTTATCCCCAGATCTGAATGTTACTGTTGGGACTCCAACTGGACACCCCTCCGACCAGCCATCTGCAGTGCGACTGGAAAAACTTCAGCAACAACCCCGGGAAAGGTAAAAGAAAAAAAAGTTCAAAAGAGCTCAAAATATTCATCTTATGTGTTATTTGTATAATATATTAATTTATTCTTTTGAGACATAGGGTTGCTATAGGCCCAGAAACTTTCATTATGCTGTTGTTGTTTCATGAGATTATTTCTGATTTTTACTTGTTAAATTTAGGTATCTTGTTTGAAAAAGTCAGTGTTATGCCAAAGAATGAGATGAAAACCCTATTTTTTGAGACAGTGCCTCACTCTGTCATCCAAATTGGCCTAGACTGGAGTGCAGTGGCATGATTATGCTCACTGCAGCCCCAAACTTCTGGGCTCAAACAGTCTTCCTGCCTCAGCCTCCCAAGGAGCAGGGACTACAGACACATCACACACCACCACACCTGGCTCTTTTTTTTTCTTTCTTGAGATGAGGTCTTGCTGTGTTGACCAGGCTGGTCTTTAACTCCTGGCCTCAAGTGATCCTCCAGTCTCAGCCTCCCAAAGTGCTGGGATTACACTGTGCCTAGCAGAGATGAAAACTCATTTATGAGGAATAAAGCACAATACTTTCTGTCTCCTCATTCACCAATGTATTTCATAGGTCTCATGGTTTGTTTTTTTTTTTTGTATTTCTCATCTTTTTTTTTTTTTTTTTTTTTTTTTTTGCTATGCTTCAGTCTGGTTATTTTCTTCTGACTTATATTCTAGTTCACAGGTTCCTTCTTGTTTTTATTCTGCCATTAAATCAACTGAATTCTTAATTTTAGTTATTTTATTTCTCCCCATGGATTTTCCCTTCTTTTTATAGTTTCTATTTACCTGCCAAAATCCACAGCCATGTCTTTTAATTCTTTGGACATATTTAGTATTGTCTTGGTCAGCTCAAGCTACTATAAGAAATACCATAGATTGGATGGTTTAAACAACAGACCTTTATTTATTAGTTCTGGAGGCTGGGATGTCCAAGATCAAGGTGTCAGCTGATGTGATTCCTGATGAGGGCCCTCCTCTTGGTTTGCAAATGGCCTTCTGTTTACCATATCCTCACATTGTGGAGGGAGATCATCTCACTCATGTCTCTTATAAGAATACCACTCCCACTCATGAGGGCTCTACCCTCAAGACCCAATTACCTCCTAAAGTCCCTACCTCCAAATATCATCACGTAGAGGATTAGGATTTCAACATATGAATTTTGGGGTATGTATACTTACAGTTTATAGCCATCAATGCTATTTTAAATTCCAAGTCTGACCACTTCATTATCTGGATCTTCTGTGAGTCTATTTAAATTATTGGTTTTTTCTTTCCTTAGTTTTCAGTCAGTTCTTATACTCTCACATGTCTAGTTGTTTTGATTGAGTGCTAGACATTGTATTTGAAAATTTATAGAACTAATTTGTGGATCTTAATTTTAATTACATATTTCTGCAGAGAAGGTATACATTTGTATCTGGCAGCCAGCTAGGCTAGGAGCACTAACAATGCCAGACCGCTTTAATTCAATTAAGATTGAAATTGAAATGACTTGAAGCCAAGCTTTAGTTCCTGTGAGGGAGGCTAGTCTCTTTGTGGTTTATTCTTAGTCCTAATGTCAGGATGGGGACTAGTGTGAGGCACATGGGACAACTAGGTCATAACATTTGAAGAGACACTCATTCTCTTAAAGCCTTTTAGGGTCCAAAAAAAAAAGCCAACTGGGTATTTACCAGGACTTCTCACCCCTGACAAGCCCTGGACTCTGGTTTTTGTTCTCCCAGCCTTGTATTTCTATCTCAAAGCTCTGCTCAGTTTTATAACTTCTTGGCCTTCTCAAGGCATAAATGCCTTGAAGGAAAAATGGCACTAAATAATGGGCTCCATGTCTCTGGACTTCCCTTCTGTCTGGAATGTTGGATATACAAATCCTTGCTGTCTTTATAACTCACTGATTCTTCCCAACACAATTTAGACAATGTTTTGTCTAGCTTTTATAGTTGTGCAGTGAGATGATTGGTCTGAAATAACCTAGTTCAGAATCACAGTGATCATTTTAAAGGTCATCGTATCTTTTCTGAAAGAATAGAGTATAATGAGTAGAGACATAAAAAAGCAAAACAAATAAATTATAAATTAAGAAATAAACTATGAAGGCATCAAAAAGATGGTAGAAAATAAAGGAGGTGATTGATTTTTATAAGAATTATTAGAGAAGATATTTGAGGTAACATTAAAGGAAAGGAGTTAGCATACCGAAGATCCAGGGGTAGAGAATTACTGTATGAATATGTATGAAAGCTCTAAGATAAGAAAAGATTATGCCTAGAAAAAGATGGCAGCCATTGTAAGTGGAGCAAAAAGCAAGGGAGAAAGTGGCTTGAGACAAGATAGGTGGAGACCAGATTATTCAGAGCCATATAGACCATAATTTGCATTTTATTCTAAGAAAAATAGGAAGCCATTATAGGTTTTTTATATTATCTTTTTTTTCCTTTTCTTTCCTTTTTTTTTTTTTTGAGACAGAGTCTCATCCTGTCACCCAGGCTGGAGTGCAGTTGCATGATCTTGGCTCACTGCAACCTCCACCTCCTGAGTTCAAAAGATTCTCCTGCCTCAGCCTCTTGAGTAGCTAGGACTACAGGCATGCACCACTGTGCCTGGCTAATTTTTTTGTATTTTTAGTAGAGACGGAATTTCACTATGTTAGTAAGGCTGGTCTCGAACTTCTGACCTCAAATGATCTGCCCACGTCGACCTCCCAAAGTACTGGGATTACGGGCGTGAGCCACTGCACCCAGCCTATATAATCTTTTAAATATATTTGATACAAAAATGATAATCCATAATACTAATGTAAATTGTATGTAGAATAATATAATGCTACCAACCAGTACTTAACCTAACCTAGAACCTAAAACATTTGGGTGATTTATATCTGCTTATGAGTTTCTCCCCTATCTCATCCTTCTGTCTATTTCCGAGAAGTTAACTACTTCTATGAGTTTTGATTTTATTTTTTGCCTTTTGAAAATTAATTTTTTTAAAAAAATCTTATATCTAGGATGCTTAAATAATACATTATTTGATTTTGCTTGCATCACCCATCATTATGTTTCTAAGACTCATCTATGCTATTTCATGGCATTCAATTTGGTGAATATGCTGCAATTTTCATTTGGTTACTAATGGTCATTAGGTGTATTCTCTTTTTATTGCTGCATAACAAATTATCACAAACTTAGTTGTTTAAAACAACATCTATTTTCTCACAGCAGTTCAGAAGTCTGGATAGAGTGTAATTGAATTCTCTGCTTAAGATTTCACAAGGCTGAAAGAAAGGTGTTGGCCAGTGCATTCTCATTTAGAGGGGTCTCTTTCAAGTTTGTTCAGGTTGTTTGAAGAATTCAGTTTCTTGTGATTATAGGAGCTTCTCTTCTTCCGGAACTCCCATAATGTGATAATTTGTTTGTTTAACAATGTCCCATAAGTCCTGTAGCCTTTCTTCATTCTGTTCTTTTTCATTTGCCTGTTTGCCTGTATTATCTCAATAGACCTGCCTTCAAGTTCAGAAATTATTTCTTCTGTGTGGTCTAGTCTCAACTGACATTTCTTTCTTCTTTTTTTTTTTTTTAAGAGAGAGTCTCGCTCTGTTGCCCAGGCTGGAGTGCAGTGGTGCTATCTCGGCTCACTGCAACCTCCACCTCCTGGGTTCAAGTGATTCTTGTGCCTCAGCCTCCATGAAGCTGGAATTACAGACACGAGCCACATGCTCGGCTGATTTTTGTATTTTTAGTAGAGACGGGGTTTTGCCTTATTGGCCAGGCTGGTCTGAAACTCCTGATCTCAAGCGATCCACCCACCTCGGCCTCTCAAAGTGCCAAGATTACAGGTGTGAGCCACCGTACCCGACCCACAATTGTACATTTTATTTTAATCATTGAATTCTTCAGCTCTAGGATATCCATTTGGTCCTTTTTATATCTATTTGTTTGCTGAATTTCTCATTTAATTCATGAATTGTTTTTCTGATTTAATTATCTATCTGTATTATAGCTCACTGAGTTTCCTTAAGATTATTATTTTGAATTTTTTTCTGACATTTTATATATTTCCTTATGATCAGGGTCTCCTACTGGATAATTATTGTTTTTATTGAAGGAGAAGTTTCCTTGTTCTTTCCTGATTCATGTGTCCCTACATTGACTTCTATGTATCTGATAGAAAAGTTGCCTCTTTCAATCGTTTGGAGTAGATTTTTCCCAGGGAAATATTTGTATGAATGAATCTTTGGATGTCAGATTGGTGAGGCACCTGGTGGCCTGGTTCTAGATGGATCCAGCAGTTTAGGCTTCATATAGTTTCTTCAGCTATAATCTATATTAGTGGCATTTGCAAGTTTCTCGGTAGCCTAGACTGAGAAAGTTTGTAGAGATGGTGGTGTGACTTCGTCAGGGATGGTCTCACTGGGCTGTTTCTTAAATGGGTGGCATACAGTGGCTTGTCTGGCCTGGGGATATTCCTGCTCAGAGCAACTTGTGGGATTCTTTCTCAGGCCTGGGATGTGGACACACAGCTGTTCAGCTGGCCTGGGGTGCTGTCTGCCAGGGGCAGCCTGTAGGGCTGTTTCTTGGGCCTGAGATGTGAGTGCACAGCTGCTTTGCTAGCCCGGTGATGTGTCTGCTGGGGGCTGCCCACAGGGCCGTTTCACAGGTCTAGGATGCCAGTGCAAGACTACTCAGGGGCGTGGCCACTAGAGGTAGCCCAGGGAGCTGTTTCTCAGGTCCTGGACATGGGCTCTTGGCTGCTTGCCCAGCCTGGGGACATGCCTGCCAGGGGCAGCCTGCAAGATGGTTTCTCTGGCCCTTATTGCAGTCACAGGGCCATTGGGCAGGCCAGGGGTGCTACAGGGCTGTTTCTCAGGTCCTGAGCATTGATGCATAGCCACCCTGTTGGCTCAGGGATATACCAGCTGCTCTGAGACTCAAGAGCCTTTTCAGCTTGGGGGGCATGCAGTAGTTTGGCCAACTCAAGGACAAGTTCACCCTGGGTGAGAGTGGCAGTTTCAGTTCCTCCAGCTGGAAGTGTGCTGGCTGGGGTTGGGTTCCCTGCTGTGCAGGACCGTAATCACAGCCAGCAGTAGACTCAGGTTCTGTGCAGCTGGGGTGTAGTGTTCAGCCACCTATGTGAATTTGGTGGTGTAATGAAGGTGGAGCTCCAGTGCTGGAGAGGTGCAGTGGCTACTGTCCCCCAGAGGAGGGTGCACTCCAAGATGGCACTGTGCTGTAGCAGCTTGGCTCACAGAGGTGGATGTGGAGGCAGTGGGGAGCATACTTTGTGCTCCTAATACAGGGCAATGCAGCTATGTGAATTCCCAGCAGCTCTGAACACTGCACTCAAGGCCTGGGAGGACTATGGGGTTCTCCTGTAGAAAGAATTGTTGATGTTTGTAATAGCAGTGGGTGCTGGCGGTGATAGTTTGCTAACCTTTTCCCCACAATGGGAAGTCCCTCCTGTGTCCAGGCTGATCTGATCCAGACAGAGGAGACAGGGCAGCAGAGGCTGTTTACCTTCACACTGCCCTCCTGGACTGCCAATCACCACAGGTGCATCTCCATTCCCCTGCTGCATGTCAGTGCTCTCCATTTGACATTCCAGTCAAATCTTAGTTGTTTATTCACTGCATTGGTCCTTTCATGTGTGAGTGATAAGTGCCAGGTGACTCTAGTCAGCTATCTTGCTGACTGAAGAACCTGTATGAATAGTGAGAGAGAATACTAAGACAGTTGTAGATAAAAAAAAACAGGGAAAATGCTACCAGCTGTTAATCATTTAGCAAATTAATTAGGAGGAGGTTGTTTTCATTGATATTTATTAAAGTGTAAAAGTGAGGTTGTCCTAGGCGTGCAAAGAAAATAATTCAAATGCAGTAGACAGTTGTTAGGGAGGTGATGATAAGTGTAATTAAAGGGCTCAGGTACTGGTTATGATGTGTTAGCAATTTTGATATTTAAATCTCTGGAGTAGAAGCCTGTAAGAAAAGGTGTATATGTAAATGTGAGGCTTACAGTAATAAGCAAAAAAGTGGTGAAGAGTATAGCTCTAAATAGGCCTCCTATTTTTTGAGTATCCTAGTCATCATTAAGGTTATGAATGATGGATCTGGAGCATATAAACAGCATAGCTTTGAAGAATGCATGTGTACAGATATGGAGAAATGCTAGGTGTAGTTGATTAATACAATAGTGACCTAATTGGCTTGAGGTGGAAAACGTGACATTTTTGATATCATTTTGTGTTAGGGCACAAATTGCTGTGAATAAAGTGTTCACAGCACCTAAGCATATTGTTAATTTTTGAATTCTTTTGTTGTTTTCTATGAGTAGGTGAAAAACAGATTAATAAGAAAATCGTGCTACAGCTACTGTGCTGGAATGGAGTAGGTCTGAGACAGGTGTTGGGCCTTCTTTTGCTGATGGTAATCATGGATGAAGGCCAAAGTGGACAGATTTGCCAGTTGCTTCCAGAAGAAGCCCAAATAATGGAAAGATATAGGGTTGGAGTTGAGCATGAAAATTTGATGAAACTCCCATGTATCTTAGTATAGTAAAAATTGTGCTATTGATAATAGAAATCTGATGTTTCCAATGTGATTATGTCAGATAGCTTGGAGGGTTGCTATACTTGCATTCGCTCAGCTGTATCATCATTTGATAAGTAAAAATTATGTAATTCCCACCCATTCTCATCCAACAAAGAGTTGCCAGTTGCCAAAGTTTGTTGACAGTAACTAAAATTTGTATAGCGATGAGAAAAAAAGTAATTTTTTTTTCGAGATGGAGTCTACTAGCTCTGTCACCCAGGCTGGAGTGCAGTGATGTGATCTTGGCTCACTGTAACCTCCGCCTTCCAGGTTCAAGCGATTCTCCTGCCTCAGCCTCCCAAGTAGCTGGGACTACAGGTGTGTGCCACCATGCGCAGCTAATTTTATGTATTTTTAGTAGAGATGGGGTTTCACCACATTAGGCAGTATGGTCTTGATCTCCTGACCTTGTGATCCACCTGCCTCGATCTCCCAAAGTGCTGCTATTACAGGCGTGAGCCACTGTGCCTGGCCTAAGCAAATATTTTAAAAATCAGTATTTGGATCTAAATGTATGTATCATATTGAAAATGCTGATTGATCATGTAACAGAAAGTGCCACTGGTACAAATATTATTAAGAAATAATGTAACTTGAAGCTGAGTGTTAGTTTTAAGGTTTGAATAGTTACTTGGATTATTTCTTGGCCTGAGTAAATGTATATTAGAGCTGGAATGAGACTAGTTGCAAAAGCATATGATATAGAAGTTTTTACATAGTGAGGGTATGAAATATCTTTGTAAGTCTTGGTAATAGTTATGATAATTGCCAAAATTAAGATAAGGGAAATGGTGATAAAGGAAGAGAATATATTTATTACTTTTTTGTTTGCTTTTATTTATTTTTATTATTTTTTATTTTATTTATTTATTTTATTGAGACAGAGTCTCGCTCTATCACCAGGCTGGAGTGCAGTGGCGCGATCCCGGCTCACTGTGACTTCCGTTTTCCGGTTTCAAGCAATTCTCCTGCCTCAGTCTCCTGAGTCGCTGGGACTACAGGCACATACCACCACGCCTGGCTAATTTTTTGTACTTTTAGTAGAGACGGGGTTTCACTATGTTGGCCAGGATGGTCTCGATCTCTTGACCTCGTGATCTGCCCACCTCGGCCTCCCAAAGTGCTGGGATTACAGGCGTGAGCCACCACGCCTGGCCCTATTTTTATTTTTTTGAGACAGAGTCTCATTCTATCACCCAGGCTGGAGTGCAGTGGTGTGATCTTGGCTCACCACAACCTTTGCCTCCCAGGTTCAAGTGACTCTCCTTCCTCAGCCTCCCAAGTAGCTGGGATTACAGGTGTGCACCACTACACTCTGCTAATTTTTGTATTTTTAGTAGAGACGGGGTTTCAACATGTTGGCCAGGCTGCTCTCGAACTCCTGTCCTCAGGTGCTGGGATTACAGATGTGAGTCACATGCTTATTACTTTTTTGGAGTTGCATCGTTTTTTTGGTTCCTAAAACCAATAAATTACTTGTATCCTTTAAAAATCGATTAAGCTATATTTTTACATTAATATATGGGGGCATTGTTAGCAGTTCTTGCATACTTTCTCAGCAAATAAGGAGTTTTAAGCTTCTATTATTTGATTTATAATCTAATTTTTTTATGTACATTAACAGTATGTGGGTCCTAGAATAATTTTGCTATTAAGTGATAGGAGTAGCATTCGCATTTTCTCCTGTGAATGATGGTTCATTTGTTAATGTGATATGTAAATTTTCCCTGTTGTGTCATAATTAATATGCAGAGGGAATATTGGGCTGTAATTAATATATTCCTATTAATAATAATGGTAAAATTAAATCATGAAAATGATTCTATAACTACAAATAGCTCTCTGATTAGGTTGATGGTGGTAGGGCTACAATGTTTAGGCTAGCTAATACTCATCATTTGTTATTAAAGGGAGCAATGTCTGTAATCCTTGAGTTAAGAGAACATTTCAGCTTTACATTTATTCATAATTTGAGTTTGTGAAGAAGAATAGTATGGATGATGTGAGGCCATGGGCAATTATTAGAGTTATAATTCCTATAAAAATTTATGGAGTTTGGATGAAAATGGCTATAAATACTAGTGCTATATGATTTATGGATGAATATATAATAAGTGATTTTTTTTTGAGACAGAGTCTCACTATGTCTCCCAGGCTGGAGTGAAGTGGCATGATCTTGTCCCACTGCAACCTCTGCCTACTGCGTTCAAGCGATTCTTATACCTCAGCCTCCTGAGTGGCTGGATTACAGACGTGTGCTACCATGCTGGCTAATTTTTGTATTTTTAGTAAAGACGGAGTTTTGCCATGTTGGCCAGGCTGGTCTCGAACTCCTGGCCTCAAGTGATCCACCCACCTTGGCTTCCCAAAGTGCTGAGATTACAGGCATGACCCACCACGCCTGACTGTGATAAGTGATTTTAAGTCTACTTGGTGTAAACAAATAGAGCTTGCTATAATTATTCCTCACAGGGATACTATATAAAATGGATAAGCTATATATTCTGTTACTGGGTTTGGAATTATAGTAATTCGTACTATATTATAGCCAGCTAATTTTACAGCTTCAAGAACTGTGGATTCAGCAAATTGGAGCTTCTGCATGTACTTTGGTAGTCGGAGATAAAAACTATAAAGGGATATTTTTACCGTAAGTGCTATCATGCATGCTAATCATAAAAGACTATTATGTCAAGAGCTCAGTAGTGTTTGAAGACAGTAACGGGTTATTAAAAATTGTAATGAGCCTGCGGAGTTTTGGATATAAATTAATGCAAGGAGTTGAGGTAAAAAACCAATTAGTGTGTAGAACAGGAAAGGGAGCCCAGGATTTAATCATTCTATTTGGTTTCCTTGTCAGATAATAATAATTAGAATTGGAATTAGTGTTGCCTCAAAGAGAATGTAAAATAGAGTTAGTTCTGTGGCAGTAAATGTTATGATTAAGAATAAATGTAGAAAAGTTAATATTGCAATATATAGCTTTTTCATATACATGATTCTTTGGAGAGATGCTGTTGACTTGCTATAATTATTCGGAGAAGTAATCAATTTGTTAGTATTTTAATAAAATTGGGGCTGTTAGTGAGTTGGAGAAAAAAAAAACTAATGAAAAGTTTAGGCTATGTTTACTAAATTAGCCTTAGGGGAATAAGCTGATGAAACTAATTAGTAGACAGTGCATAGTTGTATGAATTCAAAGTCTAGAATTTTTAGAATATCATGTCACCGGCATAAGTATAATTGTGGGTATAATAATTGCTAGCATTGGAGAAAATTTGAGTTTTATATGTAATCTGAGCCATATGCATTAGATACCGTTGTTAGTAATGCCAGTCCTGTGGCAGCCTCACAGGCTACGAATACTAGTAAAATGATAGGTATTATCGTGGATAAGATAAATAATATATTTAAAATTACAGGGATTCCTAGAATAAATAGTGATAGTATTATATAGTCTAAACATAATAATGGAGATATTAGGTGTGATCCCATTGTATTAGTAGTCCTATTAGGGATATGATGTAAACTAGAGTAATACTGATGTAAATTGAAGGCATATTGGTAATTATAAAATATCGTAATTTAATGAGTCAGAATTATTTGTTGTAATTTAATCTAATTGCCATACTCAAGTCAACTCATTCTTGTCCATCTTGGATTCATTCATAAGCTTAGGCCTAAGTCTAGAATGTAGTTTAAAATTAGAGCTATAGTAAGAATAACTTTTGGGTTACTTGTTTGAGATGCTCATGTTGTAGTAATAGGAGGGACATTTCTAGGTTGAATAATAGAAATGTAATTGTTAATATGAAAAATTTTATGGAAATGGCAGGCAGTGCCTATTAGATCAAATCCACATTTCTATGGGCTTGATTTTTCTATATAGATGTTTAGTTGTGGGAAGCAGAATGTGATAATTACAAGTACTAGTGCTAGCGATGTATTAGTTGCTAAAGTTAATGTAAGGTTAATTCTTCTTTCCCAGTTTAAACTAGAGCTAATTGATTGGAAGTCATTTGTACAGTTAATACTAAAAGAATAGGATCTTCATCAATAGACAGAAATGTTCAGAAATAGTCATTACATCTGTAAAATATCATTATCAGGTAACTTCAAAACCAAAATGGTGGTTAAATGTTAAGTTGACCTAAGAGGCAGAGGATAAAAAAGCTTATTATCACTGTTTATTAGAGAAATGCAAATCAAAACCACATTGAGATACCATCTCACGCCAGTTAGAATGACGATCATTAAAAAATCTGGAGACAACATACTGGAGAGGATGTGGAGAAATAGGAACACTTTATACTGTTGGTGGGAGTGTAAACTAGTTCAACCATTGTGGAAGACAGTGTGGCAATTCCTCAAGGATCTAGAAATAGAAATTCCATTTGACCCAGAAATCCCATTACTGGGTATATATCCAAAGGATTATAAATCGTTCTACTATAAGGACGCATGCACACAAATGTTCATTGCAGCACTGTTTACAATAGCAAAGACCCGGAACCAACCCAAATGCCCATTGATGTTAGACTGGACGGGGAAAAGGTGGCACATATACACCATGGAATATTATGCAGCCATCAAAAATGATGAGTTCGTGTCCTTTGTAGGGACATGGATGAACCTGGAAACCATCATTCTCAGCAAACTGACACAAGAACAGAAAATCAAACACCTCATGTTCTCACTTATAGGTGGGTGTTCAACAATGAGAACACACGGACACAGGGAGGGGAGCTTCACACAGTGGGGTCTGTCGGGGGGAAATAGGGGAGGGACAGTGGGGGGTGGGGAGTTGGGGAGAGATAGCCTGGGGAGAAATGCCAGATATAGGTGATGGGGAGGAAGGCAGCAAATCACACTGCCATGTGTGTACCTATGCAACAATCTTGCAGTTCTT
>CAUYLG010029443.1:0-45973 GCA_963573385.1 Cacajao melanocephalus | reverse complement strand
CTGGGAAAACTACTACCATCCGCTCCACCTTAATCGATATCTCCCTCCCCTCCCTTCCCTCCCTCCCCTCCCCTCCCCTGCCCTCCCCTCCCCTGCCCTCCCCTCCTTCCTTTCTCTCTCTCATTTTCTTTCTCTATCCTTCCTTTTCTTCCTTCCTTTCCTTTTTGCTTTCTTTGCTTTCTTGTTTTCTTCCCTTCCTCCCTTCCTTTCTCCCTCTTTCTTTTTTTCTTTTTTTTCCCTCTAACATGGATCATAGGAAAGAATCTTTCTTTTTCTTTCTTTTTCTTTCTTTCTTTTTTCTTTTTGCTTTTGTTTTATGAAAATGGAAGCCTTCTGTCTTGTTTTATCAGTAGCTTTTTTTAACCTTGAAAAACAATCTTGGCTGGATGCAGTGGCTCAACCCTGTAATCCCAACACTCTGGAAGGGCAAGGTGGGTGGATCACTTGAGGTGAGGAGTTCGAGACCAGCCTGGCCAGCATAGTGAAAGCCTGTCTCTACTAAAAATACAAAAATTAGCCAGGCGTAGTGGTGGGCACCAGTAATCCCAGCTACTTAAGAGGCTGAGGCAGGAGAATCACTTGAATCCAGGAGGTGGTGGTTGCAGTGAGCTGAGATCATGCCACTGCACTCCAGCCTGGGTGACAGAGAGACACTCTGTCTAAAAAAAAAACAATTTGGCATTGTGGCCCATGCCTGTGGCCCCAGCTATTTGGGAGCCTGAGGTGGCAGCAAGGGCAGGGCTGTGTCTGATTCCCAGGTCCCATCCCGAGTCCCCTTCCGGGGTTGTTTCTGATGGACACCATTGCTGCTTCAGTGAAATGCTGGACAGCAGTTTGTCCGAATTAGGAGCCTTAAAACGAGACCGCTGGTGCCATAAAGGAAGCCCCTGCCCCCGTGAGAGAAGCACAGGCTGGGAGCTCCTGTAGGAGCCCCACCACGGCCTCACTTGCACCTGGCCCACCCCAAGGCAGGGAAGAAAGGGCAGGTTCAGCTGTGCCCCCATGGGGGTTGGGGCAGCTCCCAGGGCAGGGCCTTCCTCCAGGCTGTGGGGAGGGGTGGGGGGGTGGAGGGCTTGGTGCAGGGATTAGGAAGCTGCCAGTTGTTGCTCGAATCTGGGCAGCAGGCGTTAGGTGAGGCCTTCCCAGCCTCTGCTGCGCGGGTGTCAGGCCATCGTCTGTCCGCACGTTCGCTCCTGCACCTCAGCGTCCTCGGCGGGGACAGGGATGGTAAAGTGTGCTGCGTTTGTGAAGGAGTCTCAGCTACGGACAGAGCTCCTCCATATCAAGCTGCATCCAGAATTCATCCCATGTGCATGTGCGGGGGTGCATAGCACACGCTGTGTCCACCGGGGGTGCAGGCGTGGGAGGAGACAGGAGGGCTGCAGGAACTATTCCGAGTGTGCGCCTTCCTTATATTGTCTTCACTGTCACCTTTACAGTCCCTCAAATCCTGGCTTCCTGTCCACAGAGCACAAAAAGGGAGGGACTGGGGCTGGCCTCCGTGGCCAGCGGCTTGATGTCCTCGGGGCCTCTGCTGGCAGTTGGGCGGTCAGGCTAAGGACCCAGGGCAAGCTTGGGGGCCTCACTGAGGGTTGGCCTTGCGCTGTCCCGTCAGGCCATCGCCACTCGGGAGGAGCTGCACACCCTGCACGCCCGGGGCCTGCAGGAGAAGGACGCACTGCGCAAGCACATGCGGGAGCTGGGGGAGAAGGCTGACGAGCTGCAGCTGCAGCTGTTCCAGCGTGAGGCGCAGCTCCTGGCTGTGGAGGGCAGGCTCAGGCGGCAGCAGCTGGAGATGCACGTCCTGGTGGGCCTGGTGCATGGGGCAGGGAGGGGAACTGGGGGGATGCAGGGCTCGGGGAGCATGGAGCCTCAGGATGCCCTGGCCCTGGCCTTCCCGACCCAACCCTCCTCTGTGATAGGCCCCAACCTAATGGAGCCCCTCCTTCAGAGGGGTGAGGGCACAGGGGCAGATTGGGGCCCCAACAGGAAGTGGGGCTGCAGGGCCGGGGTGGGGCCTGGGCCTGGCCATCAGGCAGCCTAGCAGGTGGTTCTGGTCATGGAGAGGGCCTGTTGTGGCTGAGGACATGCCCAGGGCCCCCAGAGCATCCCACTCTGTGCCCTGTCTACCCCATACCTGGGGAGCCCTAGGTCCCCACAGCCCACTTACCCCATTTTCTATGACCACAGAGCTCCGACCTGGAGGATGGCTCACCCAGGAGCTCCCAGGAGGTGAGTGAGACCCCAGCTGGCACAGGGCTGCCCCTCCTTCACCCGAGTTGCCACCAGGCACAGCCTCACACTCCCTGTCACGTGGTCCTGCTTGGTTTGGTGGCTAGGCTGGGTGGAGGAAGAGCAGGCGGCCGCACACTAAGGCCTCCGACAGCTCAAAGGGTAAGGACAGTGCCCACCTCCTGGCACCCTCATGGCAGGACCTTCCTGGCTGGGCGCCTGAGTCGCCGAGAAGCTCTGTGCGGGGGATGACGGCCACAGCCAAGAGCTGGGGTGGGCAGTGTGGCTGGGTCCAGTCCCTGGCGGAGGGTCCTAACGGGACATCTTGCCTCTCTTCCGAAGCTCTTGCTCCCCCAGGACCTGGAGGAGGACACCCAGCTCTCAGACAAAGGTAAGGAGGTGACGGCTGTGCACCCGGAGGCCTGCCGGCTGCCCCAAGCGAGGCCCATCTTCAGTGCAGGCAGCTGTGACACGTGCCTGTCTCTGCCTCCACCACTCTCACTCCACAGACGGGGAAGCTGGGGCTGGGGGATGAGTAAAATGGCCACGGCACCCAGAGAACAGACCACAGAGCCCAGTTGCAACCCGGGACCCCGGTTGGTGGGACAAGTGTCCCCTGTGGCGGGGAGTGTGGCGCCCCTAAGGGCAGCCCGCAAGGTGCAGAGTCCTGCCTGCTCCAAGCTTCCTCTTGGGCAGAGGGAGGTGGCATTGAGCAAATGACCAGGTGCATGAGGCTAGAAAGTGGGGTGAGACGGGACCCTGTGGGGCTTGAGGGATAGGGCCCAATGCAGGGATGGCCAAAGGCCTGCTGTGTCCCGGGGCCGTGGGGCAGGGCAGTGGCAGGGGCTTCTAGCGGTGGGGCAGACCCCCTCTGCCTGTCTGGAGGAGGACTGGGGTTGCTAGCTGGGAGCAGCCCCTGAGTGCTCAGAGTGGACCGTGGCTATGGGGTAGGTGTTTGCTCTGAATGTGGTATCAGGCGGGGGTCGGGGAGGGCCTGGGAGAGGGGCCCTGGGAGGCTGCATGGGAGTTGGACAAGCTTCCTGAGCACCAGGCTGTGGCCTCCAAGCTGAGGCGGAATGGGAAGACGGAGCCACAGGTGGAGAAGTGAAGAGCAGCACCTTTGGCTGCAGCCCAGAACACTCGAACGTGGGGATGCTGAGCCCCCACATGGGCACAGAGGCGAGCAGGACCCAAGAGTCCAGCTCAGGGGCTGTTTCCATCCCCTGGGGTGGCTGTGGCAGAAGCCCCAGGGGGCAGGTGTGAAGGTCGGAGGGTGATCAGGGGAGGGTGCTGGCTCTAAGGAGGGGCTGCCAGCCGCCAGGATGGCCTGGGTCTGGCCCTCCCTGAGGCACAGCTGAGACTGGACGTGCGTGGTTTCTGCCCAAGGGTCCTGATCCCTGGTCTGCCCAGGTCCTGGCGGGTTCTGAGGGGTCCAGCCACCTGAAGGTTTTCTCTCAATTGCTGCAGTACCCCAGCCCTCGCCTCGGGAGGGCTGGGACAGCCAACGTGGCGTCCCCAACCCTCTCCCCAGGGCTGACATGCCCACAGATGCTTTGGAGTGATGGGGGGGCAGTGCAGCTCAGGCCCCACCCGGGCTTAAGCTCACCCGAGGTCTGGGAGGGTCTTCCTGCCTGCAGGGCAGCCAGCTCTTGGACAAAGGTGAGGAGGTGACAGCTGTGTACCCGGAGGCCTCCCGGCTGCCCTGAGCGAGGCCCATCTATAGCACAGGCAGCCCATGACACACGCCTGTCTCTGCCTCCACCACCTGCACTCCACAGACAGGGAAGCTGGGGCTGGGGGATGAGTAAAATGGCCAAGGTCACCCAGAGAACAGACCACAGAGTCCAGTTGGAACCTGGGGCCCCAGTTGGCAGGACAAGTGTCCCCTGGGGTGGGGAGGAAGAGGCAGTCACTGGCTGGAGTGCTGGGCCTGGGGTGCTGTTCAGCAGCCTCCTGGGGCAATGAACAGGTAAGGAAGGTCACAGGCTGTGTCACTTACAGAATGCAGGGTCTACACTGGACCCACGTGGGGGCCTGCCAGGCCTGTGTCACCTACAGAATGCAGGGTCTACACTGGACCCACGCGGGGGGCCTGCCAGGCCTTGGAAGACAGCCCCACAGGGTATTGGCAATGTCGAGGAGGGGTGTGGTAGCCTGGCTGTGCGTGGCCCTGCAGGTGGGGTGGGCAGACCCTGCAGGAATGACTCTCCTTTCCAGGCAGCCTGGCAGGCGATGGGAGCCGGGAGCAGCCCTTTGCAGCTCTACACCAGGAGCAGCTTTCACTGACCCCCCATGTAAGACTGTCCCGCGGTGGGCTCCCCCAGTTGTGGGCCTCAGGGTGACTAATAACCGGGAGGGTGGCTCCTCACCCTAGGCACCCCCTGCAGTGGTCCTGAAGGCTGAGGGGTGACCACGAGGTCTCTGTCCTCAGTGCTTGGGGTGCAGTGTCTGGGATGTGAAGGGGACCACCCTTCTTTCTCGGGCACAGCAGCAGCTTATGGGGGCTTCGAGGTGGATGTGCCTGGTCCTGGTTTCTTGGGGGCCTTTACAGTGGATGCAGCATCAACCCTGAGTAGGTTGGCACAGGAGCCCTGACAGCAAGGGCTGCCTCGGGCTTTGTTGTAGAAACAAAGTCCTGGAGCCCAGGCTGGAGCGTGGCTTGGCCTCCTGGGTGTGTCCTGGCATCTGAAATGCAGGATGCCCACACCGGCTCCCCTCCCGGGGTACAGGCAGGCCCCCAGGGCGAGCTTGGCGCTGAGCTGGGCTGAGGCTGTCTGGGCTCCCTGCCTACCCACCAGTCTTCATTTGCAGGGGGCAGTGGGGGGTGCGTGAGAAGGGTGGGGTCCCTTGGGGGTGCCGGCCAGAGCCTGAGCCTTCCCCCTTCTCCAGGACGCAGGCCTGAGCAGCGGGGAGCCCCCAGAGAAGGAGCGGCGGCGCCTCAAGGAGAGTTTTGAGAACTACCGCAGGTAGGCAGGTGGCCCCCAGCCTCCTCCAAAGTGGCCTAGGAAGGGGCAGCCGGGTCTGCGCCTGAGACTCCCGAGTCTTCGCAGGAAGCGCGCCCTCAGGAAGATGCAGAACGGCTGGCGGCAGGGGGAGGCGGACCGGGAGAACACCACGGGCAGCGACAACACCGACACCGAGGGCTCCTAGCCGCAGCAGCGCAGGCCCGGCCCAGGGCACACCCACCGGCCCTGCCACCCAGGGGTGCCGACGCCCTGGGCTTGGAACCAGGAGTCTGGTGCCCTAAAAGCCCCAGCCGGGCCGCCGGGCGTTGGGGTGTTCTGTTAAGCGGCCTTCAGCTTGCGGAGCCCACGCGGGTGCTCGCCACCCCGTGCACACGCATTTGTGTAACTTCAGGGTCTGTTCTATTTCACCATGTAACACAAGATACATGGATGCATTGTAGAAGTGTTAGAAAACGCGGCTACGTAAATAAATAACACGAGTGACCCTAATTCCCGCTCCCACACTCGCGAGCAGCCCTGTGACCGTCCCTGCTCCCTGCGGACCCGCGATGTCCTCGGGGTGCGCGCAGCACGTGGGCGCAGGGCCCCCACCAAGCTGCCAGGGGGCGGCAGAGCGCAGCGCGCCCCAGCCCGGAGGCCCAGATAGGCCGCTTCCGCCCGGTGCCCGCTTCCAAGATGGCGGGGGGGGCGGGGCCAGGGGTCGACGGACTGAGTCGGCTGGCGGGATGCTGCGGGCGGCGCTGGGCAGCGCGCCGAGGCTGCTGTGCCGCGTGCAGCCCCGGGCGTTCTGCGTGAGGCGGCTGTGGGGCCGCAGGGCCCGCACGGAGGTCGCGGAGAGGCGGCGGGCCTTGGCCTGGGGCTGGCGGCGCTCAAGCTCCGAGCCGGGGCCGGGGCCCGCGGCGGCGCACTTCCAGCTGATCTACACCTGCAAGGTGGGCGCGCGGCGGGACGGAGCCGGGGCCAGACCCGCACCTGATGCTAGCCGGCCTGCGGGGAGAGGCAGCCCAGCGGGGTCTTCCAGGAGGGGGCGGGGTCAAGACACAGGAAGGGGTGGAGCCATCCCTTGGGGCGAGGTGGGTGTGAGGCCTTCTGGGAGGGAGGGGGGTTGGACCAGGAGAAGGGCTGGAGCTCTCCCTCGAGGGGCAGGTCTTCCGGAGAGAGTGTGGGGTGGGTGGAGCTATCTCAGGGGCGGGGCTTTCCCTGGAGAGGGTTACGTGGGTGGAGCTATCCCTCGAGGGGCAGGTCTTCCCGAGAGACCGCGTGGGGTGGGTGGAGCTATCCCTCGGAGGTGGGGCCTTCCTCAGAGAGGGTGAGGTGGGTGGAGCTATCCCTCGATGGGCGGGTCTTCCCAAGAGAGAGTGTGGGGTGGGTGGAGCTACCCCTCGAGGGGTGGGTCTTCCCGGGAGGGGCGTGGTGGCGCGCACAGCCTCACCAGCTGTCCTGTCCCAGCCAGGTCTGTGGGACTAGGTCCTCCAAGTGCATCTCCAAGCTGGCCTATCACCAAGGCGTGGTCATTGTGACCTGCCCCGGCTGCCAGAACCACCACATCATCGCGGACAACCTGGGCTGGTTTTCAGACCTGAATGGAAAGAGGTGAGGCCTGTAACCCAGGGCTGGGCCAGGAGCCCACCCAGAAGGACCCTGGCCTCCCTGGGGGAACGTCCCCCTAGTGTGGAGGTTTATAGATCCCACCTGGGCAATCCAGCCAGTTTGTCAATACAAGACACACAGTTAAATGAGAATTTCCGATAAACCTCAGACAGGTTTTTATTATAAGTCTGCCCCACATAGGGGTACGTTTTAGACGCTAAATCTTGCCCTGTGGCCCTGCCTCTCTGCCTGCCCTCTGCCCTCACTGCCAGCTTTGTCCCTCTCTGCCCTCTGCCATCTCGGGGTGGCTGGCCCATAGCAAAGCTTGGGGCGTGGGCAGGCGGTGTGGCCTGGGCCCTGGCTGCTGGGAGAGCAGTGAAGGTGGTGTGGGGAGCTTGGGCCAGGCCTTGCCTGGCCGCCACCTGGCTGGGAGGTCCTGTGCAGTGCCTTTGCCCTCTGAGCTCCGCGTTCTCATCTGAGGACAGGGTAGTAACAGCGGCAGCAGGTCTGAGACCGGCATGCCAGGTGCTTGGTGGTGCCTGGCCCTTGGGGCTGGGGCTGTCCTCCCATGAGACCCAGGGCTGTGCAGCCTTCCCTCTGGCGCACAGAGGGTGGGACTGGTTTCCTGAGGCAGCGCTTACCGGCCGAGACACGGGGCTGCTGGGGGCGCACGGGCCAGCATCTGAAGTGCCCCTGTGGCCTGATGCCACAGGAGTGCTGGGCATGGTGCACACAGCTCCGGCCTGGCCATGGGGTGTCCTGAGGGGACTGAAGTGCAGGGCGAGGGTAGGGGGACCTGAAGAGCCACGTTGCCTCCCTGCCTCTCAGAAATATTGAAGAGATCCTGGCGGCCAGAGGCGAGCAGGTGCGCCGGGTGGCTGGCGAGGGCGCCCTGGAACTGGTTCTGGAGGCTGCAGGGGCCCCCACATCCACTGATGCTCCAGAAGCGGGTAAGGATGAGGATCCCACTCGCCCTGGCAAGACGGAGCTGAGCTGACCCCTGCGCTCCCCAGCACTGTGAGACTTCTGCCTTCCAGAAGGATATTTTGGTCCTGGGCCTCTCCAGACTTGGCCTGTTTTCTAACAATAAACAAACATCCTTTCCGGGTGCTGAGGCCTGCGGCCCTGGTGGCGTTTCTTTTTCTGGAGTTAGAAGGACTGCTCTGAATCCCTGGTGCTGCTAGGTGGGACACTGGAGCCACAGGACCCTGGGCCTCACCATGGTTTCTCTTACGCAGTCGCCTTGCACAGGCCCACAAGGGCCACGGGCGCGTGGAGAGGGGGCTGGATGTGGAGTCAGACCCCCTCCTGGCTGTCGCTGCGTGGCTTTGGACAGGTCACCACCTCTATGCGCCTCAGCCTTCCCCTGCAAGCCCCTTGCCGTACCCCTGGACGGCACTGCCGGCCCCCCTTCCATGAGCCAGTGCAGACCTGAGCCCTGGCCCTTGGCCGCTGGCTGTCGGCGAGACAGTGAGCAAACCAGGCTGCCGCTGGCCCACGCAGGACCAGCAGCTGTGATGGCCGCGGGTCAGGAGCTCCAGGATCCTCCAGGGGAGCCAGCCGGGCCTCCCTCCCTCCGTGGGCAGTGCGTGCCCCCTGGCCCTCGGAGGCGTGTGGGGTTTGTCTCCAGCCTTGTTTGCCCGCAGATGTTCCTGTGTTTATGAAAGTGAGCAGATGTCGGGGCCTGTTTATTTGCAGACATGTTCTGTGCTTTGTGACCTTCAGCATTAATCACCCGCCACACTCTGGCAGGGAAGAGATGGGATGGGTCGAGGTGGGAGGTGGAGGAAGACAGCGAGACAGGGATCCAGTGTGGCCCCTCCCAGCGGGACCCGGCTGGGACTGCCAGCTCACATCTAGCCCGTGGGAGGCCGGGGTGCGGCTGCATTGTTCCTGGTGTGCTCGTGGCGTGGGCTTTGCCTCGATTACCCCGTCCTCTCAGCCAGCAACCCTCTATTACTGCCACCTGGAGCCTCTGTGCCACGTGTGGAAACTATCCTCCTGCGGGCTGAGCCCCCCCCACGCCCCCCTCCCCCCCACTCTGCGGCCGGCTCCTCCATAGAGGCACTGGCTGGGGGTCTCCTGGGGACCTGGCAGTGCAGGGGCCAGTGGGGCTGGGCTTGGCCTGGCTGCCTCACTGCCTCCAGAGGGCCTGGACCAGCACGTCGGGAGGCCCAGGGAGCTGTTCAGACCTGGAAGTGCAGAACTGGACGGAGGAGAGCTGCTCAGGCCAGTCCCTCCTCTTACAGATGGGAGATGGAAACCAGGAGTTGGGAGGTAGATGTTACCATGTCTGTGTCTGATGCCGGCCCCTCTGGGCCCAGGCTGGCCTTGGAAGGACACCCCTCCCAAGGCTGGCACGTTTCTAGGGAGTGAAGATCTATTCCACCCCCGAGCCAGATGCGTCCCACCAGCTCCTGCCTGAGGTACCCTGGAGCCCGTCTCCCTCTGCCCTTCCCTCCCCCCAGCCCCACTCCCACAGCCAGGGGCTTTGCCATCCTAATCTCCCCTACTCTGCACCCGCTACCCCTCTGGGACATCCCTGCCTCCTGGGGACGGCTGCTGGCCTGGGCATCTGTCGCTCCAGCGTGCCTCCAAGAAGGCTCCCCAGCCGCACCTTCAGAGGCTGTCCCAGGTGCCAGCCAGCCAGCAGCGTGGGGGGCATGGCTGCCCCTCCCTGGCTGTGAGTGGTCCCAGGCCCTGCAAGGTTACTTGGACCCTGTGTGCCTGGGCCACTGCCCACAAGCTGGCTGGGACCCTGGATCTGGAGTGCTCGTCCAGTCTGGTTCCCAAGGCCCCTTCAGGGGTGGAGGTGGCAACGGAGTCAACTAGCACAGAGGGGCTGTGGCCGCCAACGTGGCCAGATGGGCCGAGTCGAGGAGGAGCCTGACTGCTCAGCTCGGCTGTTTCTCCCCCGATGGGGCCCCGTGGGGCCCCAGACAAGCCCCAAGACTGCCCATCTGCCTCCAGCTCCTCCATTGCACGTCAGAGTCCAGACCCTGAGCCCAACCAGGTCAGGTCAGACTCCAGGGAAGGACCTCCCTCCCCTAATTGCAGGGTGGGTGGCAGCAGGCTGGGCCCTTGAGGGGCCATGGGGCTGACAGGGGTGGGGGATGGGGGAGGGCTGCTGGCGGGCCACCCCCGGCGGCTCAGGTGTCAGCTCAGAGCATGCTCTGTCCCCCAGGGGCTGGGGCCGTGAGGAGGCAGGCGTGCGGGAGTCAGTGGTGACAGGTGACAGCCACTTCACCCCTCTGCGCCCCAGCTGCCCCATGGTTAAATGCAGCGGGAACTCCATTTTTTTTTTTTTTTTGAGATGGCATCTGTCGCCAGGCTGGAGTGCAGTGGTGTGATCTCGGCTCATGACAACCTCCACCTCCCGGGTTCAAGCAGTTCTCCTGCCTCAGCCTCCCGAGTAGCTGGGACCACAGGTGCCCACCACCACGCCTGGCTAATTTGGGAAATCCATCTCTCTGAGGTGTCCGGGGCCCAGACAGTGCTGTCTGTGGACACTGTGCCCAGTGCAGCCTCTCACCCGGGCCAGGCCACCCCCGGCACTAAGCCCATGTGGGCCACACTCACTTGGCCGACTTTATTTTTCAGGAAAAAACAGAAAAACAAATGTACCTTTTGGGTTGGAAAAGACCCATTGACAACATGGCACAGACATGTGAGCAATAAATACGCACGTACATTCAAGTATGCAGGGCAGTGCCGCGTCCTGGAGACCCTGTGTTTGGGGCATCTGTCCCTGCCCTCCGGTGTGGCCCTGCCCCTCCAGAAGCGGGTCACGTTGTCAGGCCCAGGACTCCTCTCCACCCCAGCCTGAGAGCGGGGCCTGGAGGCGCCCTCCTGGATGGAACTGCCTGCCCTAGGGGCTATGGGGCTGTGGCAGGGCCTGCGGCACTTGGGAGGTGCCAAGGCTGGGTATGGACAGGAGCAGGTGACCTCAGGCCCATCTCAGGCTCTGGCAGTTCCTGCGGGTCACAGGGTCTCGAGCTCGGTGACCTGTGGGCCCCTCCCCATGGGGAGACAGCAGTGATGTCATCTCCCCCAGCTGGTGGGAGGAGGGGGTTCTCATCTGGAGGGTCTGCAGGGTTGAGCTGAGTGAAGCCTCCTCAGCTTCCACTGACCCCCCCACTCAGGTGAGGGTCACAGAGCCTGGTGCTGCCTCCCACCCTGACTGGGCACTGTTCCCACTGCCAGCCAGCATCCCTAGGGCCAGGCCCTGCCCTTCTTCCTGGCTTGGGGTTTTGGAAGGTTGACGTTCATGGTGGGCCGTTCCTCTGCTCTAGAGACAGGCCTAACCCCCGTCGAGGCCCTGGCAGGGCCCTGGGTCTCAGGTAGGGGGAACCTCAGGGCTGCCGCTGCAGCCTGGTCTGCCATGACTGGTCTGGGGGGCCTTCTGTGGTCGCTGACCTCTTCCTCCTCCTCCAGCTGGGGCAGGAGTGGGGAGACAGGCTTGGAGGGAGCCCTGCCTGGGGACGAAGCCGGAGGGGAGGAGCATGCCTGCCGCAGGGCTGTCCCAGGGCCAGCTCTTGGGGGACAGAACATGGTGGCCCTGAGAAGAGGCTCAGAGACACCTTTGGGGAGGGTGGGGGAGACAGCAGGGTTTCACATTTGGCAGGGCAGGGCAGAGTGGGAAGGGCTTCGGGGAGAGGGTGGGGGAGTGCACAGCACCGGGATGGGGCCCATATGCCGAAGGCCCTGTCCGGCCTGTGGCGGGGGCAGGGGAGGAAGCCGAGAGCCATGGGGGCCCATCCCTAGATGGAAGCATGCCCTCCCACTATGGGCAGCTTGGCCTGAGCCTGCCACCCTGGGCCAGGGAGGCCATGGGGCTGCATGCCCAGTGCCTGTCCCCGGCGATGGCCTTGGGAGGACGTGGCTGTGACTGTGAGCCCAGCATCCGGAAGTGGGGGTGGGGTGGCCCTGGCGGTGGGTGCAGGGCCTTAGCTGGTACCGGGCTGGCACTGCTGCTGGGGCTCGGACAGGTCACCTGCCCCCTGCTCCAGGCCCCCGGCGAGGTCCACCCGCTGCTCGTCCATGCGCTTGGCCTGCACCCTCTGGATGAGGCTGAAGAAGTCCTCATCCGGCATGGTGGGGCCCCGGGGCAGCACATCGGGTGGTGGGCAGCGCTGGTCATCGATCCTGGAGGACTGGGCGGACACATGCGCGGTTGGTGGCCTCGCCCTCCCCAGGCCCGGTGGTCCGGGGGCGGGTGGACAGTGGCGGTTCCCGAGGGCCGGCATGCACTGCTCACGGGCCTGTTCTGGGCCTCCCTGTGTCCACCAGGAAATTGGCTCTGGGGCCTGCCTCGCGCTGGGGTCTTGTGCTGGGAGCCCGGACCGTGAGGCAGCTTCTGGAGGCCTCTCTCCCCCACCCCCAGGAGCCAAGGGCAGGCCCACCCAGAAAAGCAGGTCCAACGGTTCCCATTGGGTGTGGGTGTGCCAGGCCCAGGAGACAGTGGCCAGGGTGGCGTTGGAGGCCTGCTCCCCAGATCTGCCGATCCCCAGGGACAGGCATGCGTGGCTGTCCCTCTGCCTGGCCCTGTAAGCTGGCAGAGCCTGGGGCTGACCCGGCAGGCCTGGGGTGTCAGCTCCCAGAGCCTGAAGCGTGGGGCTCCCCAGGGTTCTCCCTTGGGTCAGGTGGCTGACCCTGTGGGCCTCCCCTGCTCCAGCGTGCAGGCCAGGAGGCCAAGGGGGCGTCGGCTTCTCTGAAGGACCTGGAGCAGGAGGGTCGGGAGCTGGCGCAGGCATGCATGCGAACGGGGGGCTCTGGGCCTCTTGGGTGGGGCTGGTTTGGAGGTGGCTGGTTGGACGCCTGGCCCTGGGCCACGGTTTCCTCTCCGCTGTGGGGAGGATGGCAGACCTGGAAACTTGCCGGCTTGGTGCATGGGTGGGCCAAGCTGCCTCCACCCCCAGCTTGTTCCCGAGTCTGTGGGCCCTGAACCCCTTCCCAGCAGTGGCTGCACCCCTACAGGGACGGCAAAACCGTCAGAGTTTGAGGCCCCAGTTGGGACAGCTTAGCTCAGCAGTCCCCAATCCGGCCGCCCTACCTGGCTCACCCCACACAGGCGGGAAGGGCACCCCCGATGTGGCTGCCGGACTACAGCCCCGGCCCTGGCTCTGCCCTCTGGGGCTGGACAGTCTGCCCCTGCTGTCCACTGTGTGGGTCCCTGGATGGTCCCTGCCTTTGTCCTGCCAGCCGGCCGGCAGCCCTGCGGCAGCCCTGGGTCCCCCTGCCCTCCCCAATCTCAGGGTGTTTTCCCTGCCAGATGCGGAGGCTGTGGAGTGATGGTCGGCAATCCCTGAGGCCACCAGCTCCAGGCCCTGTGACCACCCCAGTCCCTGCCCTGAGTTCCTGTGCAGCAGGGGGGTGGCCCAGCCTGGGGGTGTCCTGGGGTTGCCTTCTGTGGGGATCTCTGGTCTCCTCAGCAGCTGGGGCTCCCAGAAGTGGGACTCCCAGGAGTAGGGCTCCAGGCTCAGGCGCCCCTGGTCATCTGCTGATACTAGCTGAGTCCCCCAAACCTGGCCTGAGATGGAGAAACCTCACCCCCCAGGACCCACTCACTGCCTCCAACATGGATGGCAAAGGGGCCGTGAGCCGAGCCCGCCCCGGCCGCAGCCCACCTGGTACTTAATGAGCATGTTGAAGAAGTCATCCTCTGGCTCCTGGGGCTCGCCATGACCTCGGAGGTGCCCTGCGTTGCTGTGGGTGATTCGCAGCCCCGGCAGGCTGCCCACGCTGGCCCGCTGGTCGTCCAGCCTGCGGCTCTGGGAGCTAGCGATGAGGTCGAAGAATTCCTCGGTCTGCGGCGAGGCAGTCATCGAGGTCTGAGCTGCGGGGGGTGGAGGGCGAGGCCTGGAACCCAGTGCGGGGTCAGGCCTGGGGCTTGGGCTGTGGCCACGGTAAGCACTGACCTCTGAGCCCAGCCCAGCCCACGGTGCTCCAGGGCCCACGGCTCTCGGGGGAGTCTCCGCTGCCTGGCCTGGGTGGCTCTCAACTGCCGTCCCTGCTGTGGCTCCCACGCCCACCTCTGGGGCTTTCAGGGGGTGACAGGAGGAGAATGCAGCTTCCCACACCCCCTCCGAGACCGCCCATGAGCCCTGACAGCGTGTTCTGGAGGGCGGGCTGATTACACACTTCCTGGGATGCCGCTCTTTGGAGGCTGGGAGGGTGCACCTGGTGACAGGGCTGCTCTGCAGCTGGCCTGCTGGTCTGTCCCCTGAAAGCTCCTCCCTGGAAGCAGAATGGGAGCCCTGGTCCTGGCCCCTACAGATGAGCCCAAGGGGAGGGCCCAGCTGAGCGGGACACTCACCAATCCTGTCCTCCAGGGTGGGGGCGGCCGTGGCCTCGGCAGCCCCGGCCTGGCCGTCTTCCAAGGGACAGCGCTGGTCATCCATGCGGCTACTCTGGAACTTGGTCAGCAGGTCAAAGAAGCACTCCTCGTCAGAGGACGGGGCCCTCGGGATGCTCTGGGGAGGCAGTGGGTTCACTGTGGCCAAAGTCCCGCAGCCCCCTCACACCAGACTGGGTCTGATTGCCGGGGCCACACACTTCTGAGGCCCTGGCAAGGTTGGGACCTGCACTTGCCCCCTGCCGGCTATCTGTCCCCAGGACGTGCCACCCCCCAGCACCTGCCGACTCCCCTAGACTTCTCCCTTCCCGTGGCTGCCAGCCGGGTCCAGGCCTGTTGTCACCTGCCCACCCTCCCCAGACATCCCAGAAGCCTCCCTCGCCTCCTGTGCTGTGCCTGCCATGCCCTCTGTGGGCTCTGCCACCAGCTCCCTGCGTCCATGCCGCACTCAGCCCTCACCGGTGTCTGCTGCATGAGTGAACATGGAAGGAATGGACCCTGCCCTGGCCTCAGTCTCCACATCCAAACAAGGGAGGCTGGGGGGTGTGTCTCCTGTGGCCACCTGAGGGGCCCAGTTGAAGCAGGTCCACCCTGTGACCCAGCCTCAGGGGGCCTGGTCGGGGCCCCAGGGTTGAAGGGTGGCAGTGATGGTTCCAAAGCCCCATCCACCTGCCCACCGGCGCTGGCATGCACTGCCCGGCCCAGCCTGTCCATCTCACAGCTGGTGGCCTCTTCCAGGCCCGCTCAGCGCTGGGCTCGCAGCTGAACGGAGTTAACGAAAGATGCGACGTGGGCAGAGATGCCGCCTCCTGGGTGCCCGACGCTGCCTGGAACTCCTGACACCTGATCCCCAGCCCAGGAGACAGACAACTGCTGGAACCAGCCCAGGGCACAGGAGAGTGAGGTCCAGAGACACGTGTGACCTACCCAAGGTCACAGTGGAGCAAAAAAGACCCCTGAGCTGAGCCATGGGCCCGTGGGCAGCCCTGTTTTAAGAGAGACCCCACGGGGCTCTGGGCCCTGGAATCACTCCCCAGCTGTCACGGTAGCTCCTGTCCCTGAGGCAGAGCTGGGGAGGGGGGAGTTCTAGCACCCCCTTCTCCCTGCAGGGCTCCGTCCTCCTGTGGCCTGGCTCAGGCCTGTGGCAACACCCCCACTGCCCCCGTTCCCCAGCCAGGAGGGCGGGGAGAATTGCCCCAGGCCGTGGGGAGAGGGCCGCAGGCACAGGGCTGCCGCTCTGGTCCAGGCAGAGGGTGGCAGTGGGGTTGCCAGCATCTCAGTGCCAGTGGGGGAACCACACAGGTAACTCCCAGGGAGGCGTGTCCTCCTGGTCTAAAAGGGACTGGCTCCGGGCTGTGGTGACCTTGGGCACAGCTGTGTCTGGCCCAAGCTGCGCTTCCCCTGGTGACCCAGGGCCCAGGTGAACTGAGCAAGGGCCCTCCTGGGAAAGGCAGGACCCATCAGGGGCCATGTCCCAGGCGCCGTGGCAGAGCCCCTCCCAGGGTCCCATGCCTGGTAGCCTTCCCTTTCCCTGAGGCTGGCGCCACCTGTCCAGGGGCTAATGCATCCCTCATGTGGGCAGGGGCCCAAGACCGTAGTGCAAAACCTTGGCTGGCATGGGGAGAGGCTCCGGACAGTTTGAAGCCCCTTGAGCCCCTGAGGAGCAGGACCCTGGGCCCCAAGGCCAGCTGCCCCTGCATTTAGGTCCTAGTAGAACACGTCCAGGGGGACTTGGGGTCCCACTTCCCTGCTGTAACCTCTCCCTTGTCCCAAGCCCTGGCTCCCTCCTTCTTGCAGCTCTCAGAGTTCTTCCTCAAGTCTGACTCCAGTCTCTCTTGCTTTAGTGCAAGCCCAGTTTCTCCCACGGAGAAGGGAAACATACCCTGAGCAGGTCCACCCCACCTGGCCTCACGGAGGCCCATGTGCTCCCCCAGCCTCCACCTGTCAGGAACCCAGGGACCCCAGACTCACACAGATCACAGGCTCTCTCCACAGCAGCAGGAGCCACGCTGGGTGCTTGACCACACAGAGCCCAGGCAGGACCCAGGGTGCCCAGGGCCACCACTGCCCTGCCCGAAGTGCCAAGTGCTGCCTGGAGGCCGGGATGCCTGAGGCTTAAATAGGATCCTGGGCGAGGCTCAGACCTCCTAGCACCGCCCCTCTCACTTGAGCGCATGCACACACTCGGGCTCACACACACACACACACACACACGCAGGCTCACACGCACGCACACACACACACGCTCCTGGGGAGTGTTTACTCCCCAGCCAGTGCAGCAGCGAGCCTCCCCCAACGCCTCTGGGCGGGCATGCTGGAGGGCCGTGTGGGCGGACAGCCTGCCGAAGAGCCCTTTTTCCGCTGACACCCGGGCCCCTGGGCCTCCCTCCGGAGCTAGGCCAGCTGGGGGAAGCCACCTCTTTCTTCGGCCTGACTCTGGAGGCAGGTGCAGAGGAGCTGGGCGGGCTGCTGTCCTCCTCATCTGGACTCATCTGTGTGGACCGGCCCTTCCTGCCCCGCAGCCCTCGGTGGCTCCCCAGTGCCCTGGCTCAGGCCTCCTGGCCGGCTCAACTCCAGCCTGCTGCTTGCTGCCCCTCAGTCTCGTTCCTGGCTGGACCCACACTGTCCCCAGCCTCTGAGGCCAACCTTGCCCTGCCCCCTGCCCTCCGCCCCAGGATGAGTTCTCTGGACCCCCAGACCACACCCGGCTGCACCTGCTCAGACCCCAAAGCCCCGAATGCGCTGGCGGCCAGGCCCCTGCACTGTCTGGGCACAGGGCATGGGGGGCGGGGCTGGCTGGTCAACAGCAGCAGTGCAGTGTCAGCATCAGCTGCACTTGGCAGACGAGGACCGCAGCTCAGGGGAACACCCTCCCCTGAGGACCCAGCCCAAGGGGAAGGGGGCCCACCTGGCCACCACTGCCCAGGGGTGTGCCCCCCACCCACCCACGCAGGCTGCCACCAGGGCGCAGACAGCCCTTACTCGGGGGTACCCAGGACCCTGACCTCAGGAAGGCCAGTGGGGTTCCGGACAGCAGAGAACCAGGAGGCCCTGGCACATCCTCACAGACCCGGGGACCCTGTCTGTCTGGTGCCAGGATCTTGGCTGTCCGGGGCATCCTGCCCTTCGGTGGGCCAGGGGAGCAGGACCTGAGGCAGGTCGGGGCTCCTTGGGGCCAGGCGGCCGGACACCTGGAACTGTGTCCCTTGGCCCCACCAGCCCAGGCCCAGGGCAGTGTGTTGGGAGCACATGAGGCAAGTCCAAAGCCTCTGCTTCCTACAAAGCCATCTGCCCCCGAGGCTGGCTGACTCTGGCCTGTCCCACACACACTGCCAGCCTCCCGCTCCTTCCTTGGCGGCCCAGATATGATGGGCAGGGCTAGCTGTGGACAAGGCAGGCACCTGGGTCCCCCGGGAAGGCCTGACCAGGTGCTCCCTGGGATGAACCCAGCCCAGAGGATCGGGCAGTGCTGGGGTGGGATGAGGGGAGGGTAGGCTGCGCCCTGCTGGTGGGAAGGACGGGCATCCCGGCTGGCACCCACACTCTCTGCAGGTTGGAGCCACGGGGGAACTGTTTCAGACTCATTTATAGTGCTTTGGACCCAGCCGCCCTGCTCAGGGGAGCTCCAGGATGACCTCTGAACCCGGACTTGGCCCATCTATGGCCCTGAATGCCAGCTGTCTCCCCCGTGGCTGGAGAGGCCCCTGGACAGCGGACACCTGCCAGCAGTCAGAGCCCCGGCCTGTGCCCCATCCCCCTGCCGTCCCCGAGCCTGACCCCCATCTGTCTGTCCGGAATCCGTCCCCCACACGCTTGGCAGTCAGTGCCACTGCCCCACCCCTCCCCCACTGCTGTGTACCGCAGCAATGCAGGGGCTCCTGGACAGCCCTGAGGACCCGGGTGGCCCCAGGCTGCACTGCTGATGCTTGCTGGGCTCTGACCCTCTGCGCCCCCAAAGCCTCCAGTGCAGCTCAACTCGTGACCCTGAGCCCAGGTGGGGCAGGGCGGGGTGGGGCCTCCCAGCCCCTGACCAGGAGGAGCCCTGGGTGGACCCAGCCCCTTGCTGCCCCTCACCAAGGGCTCTGCAGCCATGTACAGACCACCCAGCTGCATCCCCTCCACAACCCCACTGGCCATCGGTCCTGCCCTGGCCCCCCGCCAGACTTGGAGAAGCCCCCGCACAGCGGCCCGCCTAGAGCTGCTGCAGCTGGTGTCTCCGCACCAGGGTCTGACTGGGGACGTGGCTTGGGGGCTTCCCACCTGCCCCTTGGGTGCCCCACAGGCCCCTCTGCTCAGGGACCCCGCCAGGTGTCAGAGACCCCGGGATTCGCCCAGGGATTGCACTGGCTTCGTCCACCTCTCCAGGGCCCTGCTAGGGTACAGGCTTGACCTCACTGGCCAGAGCCTCCGAGAGCCGCCTCAGGAAGGGGCACCCCATCGGGACATCTGTGCAGCCTGGCTCTCACAGTGGAGGCACCCAGTCCCTTTCAGGGACACGCTCCTGTGACTAGCAGATGGGGCCAGAGGATCCCAACGAGGGAGGGTGGGGGCTGGGGTCAGAGAGAGAGGCCAGCTGAAGACTGGGAAGAGCCAGCCTCCAACTGGTGAGCAAGAGGGAAACGGAGGCCCAAAGAGAGACAGGGCTTTCCATGCAGAAGAGCCCAGCGCAATCCCCGGGAGGCTCCTTGGCGGCCTGGGCCTGAGGCAGGTGCACCCGCAATGCTAAGCCCGCGGCCCTGCCTGGAGCCCCCCAGGGTCCCGGGACAGCCCTGCGCCAAGTTCGCTGGGGAGGGACCCCTGCCTCCCGGAGTGCCCGGGCCGGGCCTGGCCCCGCTGGCTGGCAGTGGAGTTGGGGCCCGGTTGCCAAGCTCTCCTCTCTCGGCCTGGCTCTGCTGTCAGGGGCACCTACCGTGCGTGGCACCTGCACCCGTACGTCGGCGCTGTCCAGCGGGGAGTGGCTGCCCTCCCGGGGCCTCCTCTCAGCGTCTGCGCCTTCCTGGTACTTCCTGCTCCTCACAGGGAGGGGGAGCGAGTCCCTGCTGGGCCCCCGCCAGTCCCCTGAGTGCTGACTGTCTCCATTCTGCTCCTGGGGAGGGGTAAGGCTGTGGGTATCCTGGGCAATTGTGAACAAATGTCCCCTCCCAGGACCCTGAAGGGAAGGCCAGGCCGCCTCCATTTCATGGACACACACAGTAGGTGCTCAGCTGCAGGGAAGCGGAGAGGCCTGGGGCTGTGGGCCCTTGGCTGGGGCTGGGAGAGGCTGCGGCGGGGGGGGGGGGGTCTGAGGGCCGGTGCCGAATGTCAGCCAGCTTACACCAGCAATGACAGTGACCGTGGGCATCCTCCGGCCTTGTCCCCACAGCAGAGCCCTGACGGCCATCCACAACTGACCACACGCCACACCAGAGGAACCAGAGGCTCAGAGAGGTCAGGCTGCTGCCCCAGGCCACACAGCACCCGCCACTGGCAGGCACAGAGCCAGCCAGGCAGACCCTGAATCTGTCCACTGGGTCTTCTGAACCCCAACTGGCGTCTGCACCTGGAGCAGCTGTCCCCACCTTGGGTGCAGAGTCCAAGAGGGTGGGGAGCAGGCAGGAGTGGGTGTCCCTGTGTGTGGACTCTGGGGGATGCAGTGACATAGCAGCTGGGTGGGGCATGGGGGCCCAAAATGTGTGAGGACCATGCCTTGCCCGGAGCACAGTTGGCCACAGGCTGAGGGACGTGGGGGAGCAGGTGGCAGATGGGCCCATGCAGGGCCTCAGGCCGAGGAGGGCACATTTATCTCCTAGCAGACGGGGACTGAGGTGGGTGGCGGTGGTTCGGCCTCATTAACCCTGATGCCCGTGCTCTGGCAGGGGCTGTGCTAACATCAGTCCCCTGTGTCCCCAGCTCACCCTCTCCAGCGGGAGTCTCAGCAGGTCCCAGGGCTCCGTGCTCAGCCTCTGTGTCCTCTTGGGTCTGGCTCCTGAAGAGAGAGAGGCCTGGTCAGTCCAGGGCCACCCTGGCACCTCGCATCGGCTGGGCCAGGCCAGGGTCTCTGGGGGGCCAAGGATCAGCCTGGCCATGGCTTTCTGACCGCCAGCTCCCCTTGTGGAGGCGAGTGCCATGTCCAAGTGTCCTCTGCATCCCCCCACTGTACTGTCAGAGCCAGACAAGTCAGCAGAAGGGGACAGATGTCGAGATGGGGCGCACCCCGGGTGGTTCAGGTAGGGTCTGGCTTTGCACCCCCTCCCATCCTGTAAGGACCTGGCTCTGGACAGTGCTGTCCTCCGTGACGCACAAGGCCTCCCTCAGTCAGCTCCTGCTGCTCCCTCTGCCTCAATGTCCTTCCTGTGGCCCCTGTGGCTCTTGGCCACCCCTGTGAGGCCACCCGATCCCCTCTCCTGAGGGTGCGTCATGCTGTGCCCCGGAGGCAGGCGGGGTGGGTCTCTGGGTCTGTTCCCAGCTCACCTCGGGCAGCCCAAGCCAGGGTAGGGGAGACAAAGGCCTCAGATGAGTCCTCCAGACCATCTCTGCATGGGGCATTCCCTGGGCTCCTGTCCTTCCCCCCTGGCCCTGCACTCACCCTTCTGGCCCTGTGTCCACCCAAGGGACCTCCATATCCTCTGCCACAGTGGGGTGGGGAGGCACAGCCATCTGACCCAACACTGGCCAGCTTCGGACTCAGCGGAGCCACCAGTGCCTGTCCTGGAGTCCCCAGACAGCCCCACAGCCAGACCCACGTCCAAGCCTGTCCCAGCACGGCCCTGGCAGAGGCGGGTGCTCAGCGCTGAGGGGCCCGACGGGATTTAGGAGTTTGCGAGAGTGGATCCTGCCTCAGCCTAGCTGCTCCCTGAGCACTCACAGGGGCCCAGGTCCAGGGCAGAACAGACCTGGCAGACCAGAAATGAGGCGGCAAACAGAAAAACGGGTGGAATCCAGGATGTGGGGAACGACCCCAGCCACGTAAGACGCCCTGCTGGGGAGGCCTGGAGTCGCCCTGTGGGAGGGACCTGATGCCCTGTGGGAGGGGCCTGATGCCCTGTGGGAGGGGCTTGATGACATGGCTGAGAGCCAGGGTCTGTGGGCGCTTCCCTGAGGAGGAGGTGGGATGCATGGGGATGCGGCCGCTATGGAAAAGGCAGCAGAACATTCCAGGCAAATGGGATGATGGCAGAATGAGGCTGACACTGAGGACCCTGTCTCTGCTGTCCCTACGCGTGGCACATCTCCAGGGAGGCTCTTGCAGCTGGGAAGACCCTGGACCTCTTCTCCTCTTGCCCACAGCCGCCAACCCCCGATGCCCACCCTTACCCGGTCTTCCTGGGAACCAAGCATCCCTCCACCCGCAGGCACGTGGAACACGAGCTGTGCCCAGAACCCCGCACAGAGTGGGTGTGCGTCCAAGGGTAGGGGCAGAGCCAGCCCTAGCGTCACTGGGCGCTGTGAGAATCCCATCCTGGAACCTCCAGACCAGCAGACTTGGCCCCATTACTACGCCTTAGAGCTCAGTACCCTCCTTATCAGACTGGGCCGGCAGGGATGGGCCGGGCAGTTCCCCTCTGCTCTCATCCCCCCCAGGGGCTCAGGTCCTAAAGCGAAGCTGCTTGGTGGCCTCCTGTACCAGGCAGACGTGGGGAGCAGGCCCCGACACCCGCCTACCCCATCTAGGCCCCACTGCATCAGGGGGCACAGCCTCCAGAGCTGGGGCACTCGTCACAGTTAGCAGCATGAATGTCCAGGCAGGGCGCTGGGGCCTCAGGTGCACCCAGACCCCACCGTTAGCCCTGGGTTCTGGGCCCGCCAGAGAACACAGCGTCCATAGAGGGAGGGAGCTGGCTCAGGTGGGCAGTCACTCAGCCACTTCCAGCACCTGGCCCCACACACAGCCCCTCCCAGCCTCAGGGTCACTCAGCCAGCATCCCCTGCCCGCGGGCTCATCAGCGCCCTGATTTAAATATGAGCCGGGCCCTGACCACGAGGGAGAGAGGAAATGCGCCAGTGCCAGGGTCTCTGAGGGTCCTCCTTACAGGCCATGCTGCAGGTGAGTACATGCCGGGGCTTGCTGGGGGCCGATGTCTGAGCGTCGTGCCTCCACCTCCCACAAGGGAGGGGGTCCTGCCCCACCCAGTGAACGGCAGTGATGAGGGTGTGCTGGGGGCTTCAGGCGGCCAAAAAGGCACCTGGTGGGAGCCCCTGGCCTGGCCTGGCTGCTAGCACCTCTTCCTGAGCCTGTCCATGTGACCCTTTTAAAAGGTGAGCATCCTAAACACGGCTGGGAGGCAGTGGACAGGAGCAGAGGGAGCCAAGGACGTGCGGGCCCAGGCTGGTCCTCTGCCTCCAGATTGCTGGCTCCAGACCAGCCCACAGCGAATGCTTAGGGCTTCCTGAGAGCCGAGCAGGGATTCCGAGTGTGGGCTGTGCGCGTCCCTGTCCCGGCTCCGAGGACACGCCCTGAGCTGCTCTCCAGTGGCCTGGGATGGAAGCATCTGGAGCCGGAGGCACACCTAGGGCCATCAGGGGCCTGAGCAGGAGGACGCCGGGACCTGAGGCCGTCCAATCCTCCTCCCACTCCCAACACCAATGCCCCTGGCAGGGCTCCCGTCCCCACCCTGTGGCCACAGTGGTCTGTGGGATCAGGGTTCGATCCGGCCTTCAGGCTCAGCCAGGCACTGAGGTGGGGCCGTCCCAGCCTCGGATGGTGAAGCCTGAAAGGGATGAACGGGGCTGGAGCTGGCGTCCTGTTCTCTGAGGGGCTGCCTGCTGCCCACCCCCACCCCCACCCAGACTAGCAGGGCAGCTCAGAGGATAGGTCCCCACCCCATGCAGTTCAGGGCCTGCTCCCACGCCATGGAAATGACAGAGGGGGCACATCTGTGCCAGGGCGGGACCTTTGGTACTTACCACAGCCAGCGAGAGCCCCGCTCCGTCTCCCAACATGCATGCCTGAGTGCCTGGCTCTCCCTCCGCCGCCCCCCACTGCCGTCGGGGCCTGACTCAGTTTCCCTACCGCATGCTCCGGGTCCTGGGCCCAGCACGGCTGCTTCTGCCAGGCCTGGCCCTCCACCAGGACGCTGCATGGATGGGCCCAGGCTGCGGCAGTGGCTGAAATGCCCTTCTGAGATACAGCCTGCGTCTGGCTCCGGGACGGGCGCCCTCATGGCCAGGCACAGATGGCGGGCAGAAGGCCCGCTGCACCCGCCTCAATGCCCCCTCTGTCTGCAGAGTCGGCTGAGGTGTTGAGTCTGAGCCCCACGCCCTTGGCTGAGCTGCCCAGACAGGGCGTCCTCAGGCCTGGCCCTCTGGCTTGGCTTCCTGTCTCTCCCACCTACGAGGGAACGTTCGGAAACTTCTCCCAGCACCGGCCCATGGCCACCCGGTGCTGACCGTCACGCTGTCGTCCTCATTTCTGTCCTCGCCCAGCTCCAGACATTTATGTGCGGTGGCCAATGCCAGCCCACCGAGCTTCTCGCTCAGCCTGCGCCTGTGTGACCCCTCAGGGCAGCACCCGCCCTGCTGGCTTGGCTCAGACCTCAGCAACCCCATTTTTCAGCTGCTTCCACTACCACTCTTTCACGCCCACCTCTGGTCTGAGATCCAGGCAGTCCTCGCCTCACTGCAGAACCAGAGTCACACCCCTCCCCGCCTCCCTGCAGCCAGATCACCTGCCCCTCACTGCCTGCTGCCCCAGCCGTGTCTCTAAGTCCCCTCTCCATGCAGGGAACGGAGAGGGGAGTGGTAAGGGCTGGCCCAGGCCTTGCTCCTCTGCTGGGTCCTGAGGATTCCTCCCCACTGGACAGGGACCTCATACAATGGCCCGAGAGGTCTCCCTCCTTCGGCCAAGGCCCTCTCCTTGCTCCGTCAGCTCCAGGTCTCCCCTGCCCCTCCACCCACCAGGCTGGCCCCTGCCTCCGGACCTTTGCACAGGCTGTTCCCGCTGCCCAGATGCTGTTCCTTCGTCTAAGCTGGCGGCTCACTTCTCTCCAGTTCTAGTCATTGCTGGAACATCATCATTAAAGCCCTAACTCCTCATGGGATGGTGTTAGCAGGTCTTGAGGTTTACAAGAGGTCATGAGGGTGACTAGTAGCCTCAGGAGAAGCCACCAGCATTCTCAAACTCCCTCTTCTTCCTCTGTCTCTCCGCTACGTGAGGACACAGCAGGAAAGCGCCGTCTGCCAGCCAGGAAGAGGACCCTTACCAGTGCCCCGGCACCCAGCACCCCGACCCTGGCCTTGTGGCCTCCAAAGCTGTGAGGAGGCAACACCTGCTCCTGCTGCCCCGGCCTGCGGTGCTTTGTGAGGGCTGTCGGAATGGACAGTCACATCCCGAAGCCCACCTGGCTGCTGCAGCCCGCCCCCGCGTTCCTATCCACACCGCCCCTGTGGGGCTTTTCTTCCTGCCACAGTCCTCCCTGCAGCTCACTCCTGGGCTGCCCGTTCCTCACCTACCAGACGCTGGACACGGCTCAGCAGTCTTGGTGCTAGTGAGGGCTCCAGCAGTGCCTGGCACACGGCAGAGGCCTGGTGACCAAGCAGCGGGCACTTACTGTGGGCCTGATGCGTGCCGGGCTCTGTGTACCATTTCCCACACACTGCCCAAGGGCCACTGGGCAGCCTGGAACGGGTGGATGGCGCTGCAGCCACACCTGCTGCGCCTACCCAGGGCCCGAGCGTAACAGGCTCGTGGGCTGTCACCTTTGTCAAGCTCTCCTCCTAGCACTACTGGTGGGCCCCTTCCCCAGATGGGGACACTGAGGCACAAGTCACTTCATCAGCTGGCCGGGGCCGGAGCCCACAGCCTAAACCGCAGGGGACGTTATGCCAGGCACATCCCTGACCCCAAGGCCACCCATTGGGACGTTCAGGGAAGTTCTCCCAGGGAGGCTGGTGGTATGCTTCCCCGGGAAATCTTGTGTACAGAACTGTTGCTCCGCACTCATGATGCCCTGAGCAGGGCCCAGAGACCGTGGAGCACTGTCAGCAGGGCCAAGGGCAGTCACACACCCTGTGGGACACGCAGGGCCCAGGAGACCCACCGACCGCAAGGGCGGCCCTGCAGGGCTCAGGGCCGGCTTCCTCCTCCTAACATGCCAGTCATGCTGCCCTAAACAAGCGTGGCAGCAGAGCCTTGGAGCCTCGTCTCCTGCCCTGCACCCTTGCTGGGATGGGGGGTGGGGCAGCCCAGGGGCAAGTGTGGGAGGCCCGGGCCTGTGCCCTCTGGCCAGGGAGGTGCCCCCCAGTCACAGTTCTGGGGCCTCTCTGCTGGGTGGGGGGGCTCCCAGAGGGCGGTGATATTAACACGCTGCCTGAGCCCCGCGAAGGCTCTTTGTCTTCCAGCCACACACAAGACTCCCTGTGTTTATCAACCGACACCAAACCCACCGGCCTCTGCCACGCCCACCGGCCATGGGCCACGCCCATCACAGCAACGCCACGCCCCACCACGCCCCCTGGGATGAAGCCCCTCCCCCGACGACTTCCTCCCTCCCGCCCCCGCCCCGCCCACAGCCGGCTGGGCAGCGCCTTCCTGTGCCCCTAGCCGCCGGCGCCCCCATCCGCACGGCCAGGCTCTAGGGCGGCTCTGCACCCCCCTTCCCTCCCGCAGCGCGCAGATCCACCCCGCACTCCGCACTTGCCGAATGGGGAGGCTGCGTGGGTTCTTCCGTGGCGCCCCAACCCGCAGCGCCAAGTCTCCCAGCCTCAAAGCGTTGCCCCTGCCAGGCTCACCTGAGAGGGGGTCTCCCGCCACCACCCCCCACCCGGCCACCCAGACTCTAGGGGTGCAGCCGGACTCCCGCAGCGGCATCGGGGGTGCGGCCCCAGCCAGGAAGCAGGGCTGCCCTGGGCGGGGAGGAGGACCCTTCCTTCCCCAGCCCTGGGGGAGGCGGCGTCGGCCGGCGGGAAGGGGTCCTGCACAGAGGAGCCAGGGAGGGACAGAAGCTGCTTTGTCCCAGCGTCCTCCCACTCCGGCCCCCCTTTTCTTTGGCTCCGAGAAAGAAGACGTCAGGAGGACCCAGAGCCTTTCCAGAGCTGTGCCCAGCCCTGCCCACAGTTGCTGCTGGGGTCCCAGATGGCGGCAGTGCTGGGTCAGGGCCACGGGAGGGGCACTAGAGCTCTCGGCAGAGCTCCCCACCCTTAGAAAACCCAGACCATGGGTAGATACAGGCCCGGACATCCAGGAGGGCACATTCCAGCCCATCCTCCACCCACCCACTGCCATCGGTCACAGCATGCTGTCCCACAGGCTCGCTGAGGGCCCCAGAGCCTCTGCCTCTTCCTCTGTCCTCAGCCTCTGTGGCGGCTAACATGCATTCCCAATTTCCCAGGAGAGGTCATCGTCGAAAACCCATCAACATCGTCAAAAACCAGGGGGGCAGCTGGGCATGGTGGCTCACGCCTATAATCCCAGCACTTTGGGAGGCCAAGATGGGAGGATTGCTTGAGGCTGGGAGTTTGACAGCAGCCTGGGCAACATAGTGAGATCCTATCTATGTAAAAACATTTAATTATTAAAAATAAAATAAGAAAAAGACACTGCAGAGGCCCAGCGCCACCTCCAGGACTGGCATCTCCAGGACTGGCATCTCCAGCCTGGTCCTCAGCAGGCCTGGGGGCCCCAGGTGTGTTCTGGGCAGCAGATATCCCTTCTCAGGGGCTGGGGCTGAACTCCCAGGAAACTCAAGACCCTCAGGAGTGAGGGACACATGGGCGGGGTGGCTGGCTCCCCAGGCCTGCCCTCATCCCCCTGCCAGCTGCCTCAGGAAGTCAGCCCAACATGGCACCACCCCCATCACTTCTTAGTGTATTTGCTTTACAGGGGCATGTGCCGTCGTGTGTCTGCAGCACTGCTGACCTGCGTGGGATACCAGCAGCCCAGGAATGAGGTCACCCAGTGGCCTTGCCTGGCCTTGGGCCTTGCCTGATTACTGCCCCAGGCACATGGGGCTCCCCCAGCCCAGCCCTCTGGCCTCCCAGCAGCTCTCCCTAACCCTGGTATGAGGATAGATGCTCTCTGCGCACCGAGTACTCCAGAGGCAGCTGGGGGTGGGGGCCCTGGAGCAGCCAGTGGGGCAATAATCGGCCACCCCCGTCCTTCTGCCAGCAGCCCAGTGGCACCACCCAGGACGCGGGTGGGAGGGGCTCAGGGTGAACCTCAGGCCTGTGCTGTCCCTGAGGCCAGGAAGAACTCGTTTGCGAGGGGCATTTTCTGGCGGCTGACCCCTCAGCCATGCTGGCTCTGCCTCTATCCCACCCCTCCTCAGCTTCCCATCTGGTCGGTGCCTGTGGCCCCCACAACCCTGGAACTCACCCTGGGCCTCATAGCCAGCCAGGTCAGGCTTCTCTGAGGCTGCCGGGCTGGTCAGGCGGCTGAGCACCAGCTGCAGCTGTGCCACGTTCATGCGGGCCGTGAGCTCCCCGTGGCGGTCCCCGATCTGTGGCAAGCGAAGTGGGAAGCGGGGTGGGCACGTGTGGCTGGGGGCCCTGCTGTGGGCTCCAAGGGGACCTCGATGGCCCTCAGCACACCGTCCCTGACCTTCTGGGTGGCCTGAGCCTGTCACTGACCCCTGGGCCTCTGAGGGAACCAGGACTCACTGTGGCCCCTGAGGTGGAGTCTGGGGGTCTGTCCCTGGGGGAGGCGGTCCCACAGGTCCTCAACAACCCCTAGTCCCACCCAAGAGATGCTTGGGGTCCCGGGCGGCCGGCCCTATGCCCTTCAGTGGGCAAGGGGTCTGGCCCTGCCCACTGCACCTCTCTCAGCCCCTGCCTTGGGCACCGAGGCTTTGTGGGGGACCCTCCCAGGAACATCCACATTGCTTTGGAACCAGCGGTTTGCTTAAGTGGAAGAGGGGGTGGCACGGGGCTGGGGTACTGTCACGCAGAGCCCTGGAGGGCCCTGGAGGCTGTGGCCTGCACTCAGAGGGACTTGGGGGCTGCCTGCTGGCCGCCAGTAAAAAAAACTCTCCAGACGAGGTCTTTGCTGGCCTTCACACGCCTGCCCCTCTCCTTGTCGCCCGGGTGCCTGCAGGCCTCCCCACCTGGCTGCCTCCTACCCAGGGCTGTGGGTCGGCAGGGGCTGGTATTGTCTTTAGCATGGACAGACTCTGAGTGTGCAAAGTGTGCAAAGGGCGGTGGCGTGGGAGTGTAAGGACAGGCCAGGAACCGGGAGGCCCAGAGTTCACCCGTGACGTCCCACCCTGACCGCAGTGGGAGGGTGCTGGTGGGCAGAGCCCAGAGACCCTGTGTAACCTGGAAGGCACCAGCTGGGGGCTGCAGGAAAAATCCCCGGGCATGGTAGACAAGTCACCACCAGGCCTCAGAAGGACCCGGCGGCCAGGCGGCCGCAATGGGACTGGAAGGATAGGGGTGGTCCAGGCACTCGAAGGCTCGCTCAGGGAGGAGCGGACCCGCCCGTCTGGAGTGGGCTGGACAGTGCCTGGGGCCTCTGGTGGCTGGCTGGCTCACCTCCTGGGAGATCTGCAGGTGCTTCTTGGCGAAGGTCAGGGCCTGCGCTGGGCGACCCATGGACACGTAGGCATTCCCCAGGCTCCAGCATGCCCGGCCCTCGCCCACTCTGCCAGAGAGGGAGACCACGTCCATACCTGCCCTCTCCAGGCCTGCCCCCAGCCCGGCCCCAGCCCCTGGTGGTCAGGGCCCCAGCATGACCCTAACTTCGAGGGTCATCAAGGCCCCCAGCTGGGACCTCCCACAAATTCTGCCACCTTCAAGAAGCCCCAGTCAGCTCCGCCTTTTTCCTTCCGTTAAAAGGCTTAGCACACAGAACCCGGGCAGCCTGGCCTGTGGCCGCCTCTGCCTTCGAGGCAGCTTCTGGGCCCTGGGACTGGCTCGCCCCCTGGTGGCCAGTGAGACTCCTCCCCTGCACTCTCTCCACCCCTAGAGGCACCCCCAAGTCTCGGGGTGGGGGGGTTGTTTTTATATTGGAGGGAAATGCATCTAACAGGAATTTGACGATTTTCAAGTGGATGATTCAGTGGCATTTTGTACATTTACGCTGTGTAACCGGCACCTCTGTCTGTTCCAGAACATTCTCATCACCGCTCCACAAGGGAAAACCTTGGGCCGCTTTTTTTTTTTTTTTTAAAGATGGGGTTTCACCATGATGGCCAGGGTGGTCTTGAACTCCTGACCTCAGGTGATCCACCCACCTCGGTCTCCCAAAGTGCTAGGATTACAGGCGTGAGCCACCACACCCGGCCCTTGGGCCGCTTTTAAGCCTCCAGGCAGGGCAGCCTTTCAGAGGATGCCTCCTCTCTGCTGCCTGTGAAAGGCCACAGGCCTGTGGCTCTGAGTCCCTTGTTCCGGCCACCACCCACCCCAGACCTGCACACAGGACGGTGCTTAGGGGCCTGCATTTGCTGGCTTATCTCTCTACAGAGACTGATATTGACATACATACACGGGTGGTGGGGGGCAACAGGGTGGCGAATTTAGTGATGGGAGGGGGACCCCACCCGCTTGTGCCAGGGGTCAGCAGCCGGCCCAGTGTCCACACCGTCTGGCTCCATCCCCACAGCGGCATTGGCCTGCCTGGGTCGCACCATGGTCGGTGACAGAGCAGGGGTGGGACCCAGGCCATCTGGCCCGGGCCGTGGTAATTCAGCCTGGGGGCTGGGCCGGGTCTGCCCGCCGCCGTGCCCGCTCACCTGTCGGCCAGCTCCTGGGCGATGAGCAGGTGCCGCAGGTGGTACTCGGCCGCACGCTCATAGTCCTGCAGCAGCGTGTAGGTGTTGCCCAGGCTGTAGCAGGCCTGCGCCTCCACCGCCTGGTCCCGGAGCTGCCGGGCCAGCTGCAGTGTCTTCCTGCGCAGAGTGGCAGGTCAGCCCCCGGGAGGAGGGTTCCCGGGTGAGGTGGGGTGGAAGGTAAGAATGGGGACACAGCCTGCTGATGGTCCCCTGCCCCGGAATCCTGCTGGGGCCCCTCTGGGGTCAGGCTCATCCCCATCCTCAAATGGCCACAGAGCCTGACTGCTGGCCCCAGGTGGACAGGGGTCCTGCCAGGCTCTGGCAAGTCTCCTGACCACCCTGAGCTGCCACTCCTCCCCGGAGGACCTGGGACCGCTGTGGCCACTGCTCAGGCTGAGACGGGGTTAAATTTAGGGCTGGGTCCAGGACCCAGGGCTGACAGCCGGGCTCCAGCTGGCAGGCACTGCTCTGTGGCTTAGGCCAGGGGGCAGATGGCCCAGGCCGGCTCCCTCGCCCCCGTCTCCCCATGAGCTTTGTCCGTCTGCCCTTCCCGGGGCAGCCTAGAACCCCACCTTGGTTTCTGGGGTGGGGAAGGAAGGGGAGGCAGTCAGACTCCTGCCTTGGAGCGGGCACCTCCTTGGCCTGGCACCCAGCTCCCCCCAGCCTGCTGTCTCCCTGGGGGGTGTGGAACCACCTACTTGTAGTACTCGGCAGCCACATCAAAGCGCCCCAGGAAGACGTGGGCATTCCCCAGGTTGCTGTAGGCCCTCCTCTCGGCCGCCTTGTCTCCAAACTCCTTAGCAATGGCCAGGCGCTGAGAGGAGAGACCCAAGGCCAGGCGGTCACAGAGCAGCCCTGGGGCCTGACATGGGTGGACAGGTGCTGCCTCCCTGCCCGGGTGGCCGGCCAGATGTTTGTGAGTCGGGGGCAGCAGCCAGGAGCCTCAGAATCAAGTGCAGATGAGTCCGGGGCTCGGTAGGGGGTGCCACTGCCCAGCCACACCACCCCACCCTGCTTTCAGGGACCATCAGGGGGTGGCCCAGCCCTGGCCCTGCAGCAGCCAAGCCCCTCCGCCCCGTCGCCCGGCCTGGCTCACCTCCTTGTGGAAGGTCGTGGCCTCCGTGAAGTTCCCCAGCAAATAGTGGGTGTTGCCCAGGTTGCCGTAGGCCCTGCCCTGTGCTGCCCGGTCACCCAGCTCCTTCACCAGGGATAGGTTCCTCCTGGGGGCCGAATGCCTCTGAGCCACGGCCCTCCCAGCCCAAGTCCTCACCCACCCCAGGCTAGAAGAGCTGAGCAGCAGCCTCCAGGCAGCCCTCAGGGCCATGCCCCGGAAAGAGGGTGGCTAGGGTGGGCTCCAGTGTCCTCCAGCTTTGAGGTCCCCCAGTCCCTGACAGGGGCAAGCTCGGGGTAGGGAGCTTACGACTGAGAAAGTGGGGCTGGGCGGACCTGACTGTTTCTGCCCTGGGAGCTGCTGGGAGGTGTGGGGCTGGGGCCGGTGGTCTGGAAGTGACTGTGGAACCCAGAAATTCACATGCCAGCCCCTGTCCCTGGGCCGGCCCCGCCCCACTCACTCGTAGAACTCGGAGGCCTTGCACAGCGTCTCTCGGACGTCGGGCGGCAGGTGCCCGGGGTCCTGAGCGGCATTCCAGGACAGCTGCTTGCCCTTGGCGTGATACACGTTCCCGATGTTGTAGAGGGCCCTCGCCTCCCCGACCTGTGTGCAGCACGGAGGGTTGGGGCGTACCTCCACGGCCCCCAAAGGAGGAGCAGAGCCGGCCAGCCGGTGTCCTCACTGTCCTGGCTCCCCACAGTGAGGACCTCGGGGGCTCCCACTGAGTCACAGACTCTAAGGCAGGGGTGGAGCCCTGAGGACGGGACACTGGGGAAGCCAGGCTCCGCCCTTCCTCGCCCTCCCTCCTCCTCAGCCGATGAGCGTGGCCAGGGCCGCAGGTCCTCAGCTCTGTCCTCTGACGCCCGAGGCTGAGAGCTTCAGCTGGGACCAGATGCTGTGGCCTCAAGCCCACTCAGCCACCTCCAGCTGCGCGATGGGGGGCAAGCCACAGCCCCCCAGTCTCGGTTTTCTCGCCTCACAGGGCCACGGAGGGAGGTCGGCAAAGCCTGTCTCGGGTCCAGCACAAGTGGGGACGGCGCCACTCTCCCTGCTGTCACCAGCACCACCAAGCTCAGCCTCCCGCCGCCGCAGCCCAGAGCACCCCCTGCCTCTGCAGCCCTGTGACGGGCCTGGGCTGCCGTGTCAGCAGGCGCTGGGCGGGCCGTTTTTGGGGCCCACATGCTCCCACGTCATGTGGGTGGTCTAGGGGACCTGCCTCCCTGTCATCCCCCTCAGGAGGAGCTGGATGAGTGGTGTGCGACCCGCCTGCCCCCACCCCGGATCTGGACGCCAGCAGGGCAGGGTTGGGAGGCGCCAGCCCCTGACCAGCACCCACCTTGTCTCCCTGCTCTTGGGCAATGCTGAGGTGCCGCTGGCAGCAGACCGCAGCCTCGTCGAAGCGTCCCAGGACCTTGAGCGTATTGCCCAGGTTTCCGCTGGCCTTGGCCTCCCCCATGCGGTCACCGATAGTCCTGGACAACGGGGAGGAGTGACAGGGGCCGGGCTGAGGACTGGGCAGGCCCCTGGTCCTGTGGCAGGGGGATGCTGAGCATGGGGTGGGGCAGCTGGGCCTCCGGGGCCAGCCTAGGGTGGATGGGAGCCTGCATCCCCTGAGGCAAGGCTATGTAGGGGCCCAAGGGCCAGGCAAGTGAGGACCCGGGCAGCCCTGGGTGTGGGCTCTGCAGGGTCTGGTCTGGGGGACAGGCTCCTGCCCACCATCACAGGGCTGCAGAGGTGCCTGGGCCTGGGCCAGGGGGGCTAGAGTCTGCAGCTGTGAGGGTCCGGGGAGGGTCCAGGGGGCCTGACGGTGGAGAACTAACTTCCTGCTAACTCATTCAGAGGACACTTGCTGCGCGGCCTCTGGCCCCGGACACTGGGCTGGGTGCTGAGGAGCCCGTGTGAGCTCACTGGCCAGTGTGGGAGGGTTGCTCTGAGAAGCTCTGCCCTGCTGAGAGGTCAGGGCAGCTGCAGGCTGAGGAGGAGGGCACTGGCTGGGAGTGCGCTGGGGGCTGGGGGTCAGGGAAAGGGTTTTGGACGGGCCACGCACAGTCACCTGTGCTCACACACAGCACTCGGGTCACAGCGCAGACACGCAGACCTACTCACGCCTGTCCGATGAAACCCAGCCCCTGCAGGAGCCCCGGAGCCCTGGCTGCCCTCCAGGTGAGGGTGTCCCCGCTGCGTTCCCTTACACCCTGCTCTCCCGTCCCTTCCTCAAACTTTAACACGCAAGAAGCGTCCACCCGCCAGCAGGGCTGCCCACTCACTGCGCCAGCAGGAGGTCGTGCTTGTGGTACTCCAGCGCCCGGCCGTGCTCCTTCAGATAGAAGTAGGCGTTGCCCAGCTGGCTGTAGATGGCACTCAGTGTCTTCAGGTCCTCGGTGCCCACCTGCACGGCGGCCTCAAAGAAGGCCACGCCCGCCTTGAAGTCGCCCGACTTGCACAGACGCTCACCCTCCAGCGCCAGCTCCAGGCACGACGCCTCCATCCTGTGCCAAGGTACTTGGTGTCATGGCCCACCACTGGCAAGGTCCCCTGGGGCCTGAGCACCTTCGTGGGTTCACCACAGGTGATGCCTCTGGTTGGGCTGCGACCCCCGCCACGTCTGTGCTCACACAGCTGAGCATCTTTTTGGGACAGGCCAGGAAGCAGGTGTGGGGCCCGAGGCACCCCACCTGGCACTCCTCTGCCAGCACCTCTTGTCTGCCCCTCACATGGCCAAGGTCAGGAACGCCACTGGGGCAAAGGTGTGAGTCTGTGACCCCGGCAAGACCCTCAGGCCCAGGAGCCGGTGCTGAAGGGGGCGTGGCCCCATACCCTGCCTTCACCCAGATCCCAGCGGTATGGGCTGCAGGGGCCAGGCACCCCTGCCATCCTCCCGAGTGATCATGGCTGCTGAGAGAGGCCCCCCAATTCCCACCAGGAACAACTGAGGCTCCCAGATGGTGTGGGGCTGCTGAGGAAGGCCGCATGGGGGTCAGGAGGGGTGGGGAGCTGATCTCGGCCCCTCCCCAACTCTGCATCCTTCGGAGGCCCCTCCACCCCCCAGCTCTCCCAGCCAGGGCCTGGGGATTCCATCAGCCTCCAAGTCTCCAGGGGAAACAGGTGGGGGTGGCGGTGGGGGGTGGGCAGGGCTGGGAGGTGTGCTGAGGGTTAGCCAGATCTAGCCCCTCTCCTCCTGGTACACGACCCACAGAGCTAAGCGTTCACTGCTGCTGGCTGCGATGGGCTGAAACCCGCTGTTTCCCCACACTTCCCGCCCCCGCCCACTGCCCGCCCCCAACCCAGTGCTGCTGTGGGAAGATGCGGATGGTGGCCGGTCCCAAGACAAACTCTGCCCCATGAGCTGTGCCCAACCCCAAGGGCCCAGGCCCCCTTCTGAACACCATTGCCCTGGCTGGCCCTGGTCCCCCACCTTCGGGCAGGGATTTCCGAGAAGAAGCCCCTCACCTTGGGCCCTGCACACCCCCAAGGACCGTGTGCGTCAGCTGCCACCCTAGCTCTGCTCACTGAGGGACCCCACCCTGGGCCTTGGGGAGCTGCCCTCAGCATTCAGCTGCCGGGAAGGGGTGTGGGGTCACTCTGTGGCTGCCTGGCTCTGCACGTCCCTGCTTCCTGCCTTGGGCTGGATGTGACCCTGGGCTGGGTATCCTCCTCCATCCTACTCTCACAGGTCACGTGGGTCTCCGGCTGCTGCCCAGCCCTGGAGTGGAGGGTTCTGGGGGAAGGGCACAGCCAGCAAATGCCATGGGGTGCCCAGTGTGAGCAGGCGGGCCCCCATCTGCAGGGTGCCCCTGAGGGTCAGAGGGTGAAGGCACAAGACTCAGTAACCGGGCAGCTTGGGGGGCCCCAGGAGGCAACAGAACAGAAGGGAGCCCCGGAGAGGACGTGATTTCAGAAATGCGGGCAAAGGGCCCCCAGCTGCTGCGGCCGGTGCCGTCACTCCTGCTTGCCTCCCAGTGCTTTGATTTTTCATTTTTAAAACTTATTTTACTACTGTTATTTTTACAGAGACAGAGTCTTGCTCTGTTGCCCAGGCTGGGGGGCAGTGGTGTGATCTCGGCCAGGCCTCCATCTCATAGGATCAAGCCATCCTCCTGCCTCGGCCTCCCGAGTACTGGGACTGCAGGTTTGCACCACCACCACGCAGCTCATTTTTTTTTTCTCTTTTCTTTCTTTCTTTTCTTTTTTTTAAGACTGGGTTTCACCATGTTGGTCAGGCTGGTCTTGAACTCCCGACCTCAGGTGATCCGCCGGCCTTGGCCTCCAAAGTGCTTGGATTACAGGCGTGAGCCACCTCGCCCGGCTTTTCTTGTTTTTTTACACTCAAGACTTACCATCCAGTAACTTTTTTTTTTTTTTTTTGGTAGAGACAGAGGTCTCATTATGTTGCCCAGGCTGGTCTTGAACTCCTGGCCTCCAGCAATCCTTTCTCCTCAGGGCCAGGGCCTCCCATACACTACCTGCCAGGCTTCCCGAAGCCACCTCACCCATCCCTCTGGGAATAACCGTCCAGATGCCACGTGGGTCACAGGAGCCTATGGTCGCCATGGCAACCAGCCCCTGTGGCCAGCGCCACACATGGGGCTTCCTAATTAAGGCCCGCTTGCCCCGCCCAGCCGCTTGCTAAGTGGTCTCACTCGGCTTACTGCCCCTCCTCCAGGCAACGTCGGAGGAGAGGGGCTTCAGGCCGGAGGCCTGGGTGTTGGCAGCGCCCAGACGCTGCCGCTCTGCAGATCTGATTATGGAAGCTGCCTCCCGCCTCCCTCCCAGCCGGAGACGTGGCATCCGAGGCTCAAGGCAATGAGGTTTCTGGCCTCGGAAAGACCTGAGCCTTAAAGTCGGGGGAGGGGAGGGTGCACTGAGGGGCTCCGTCATTCTGCACCTCCAGTCTGGGATCCAGGCAGTGCAGCCGGCCACCTGCAGCTGCACCAGTTGGGGTACCCCCTCCACTCATCCCAAGACGGCCTCCAACCATGCCCTGGCACCCACACCCATGTGCCCACCCGCTGCTGCCCGCGCACCTCTTTCTCTGCAGGTTTCGCATCTTCTGGACATAGAGCCACAGCTCCAGGCCCACGGGCAGCAGCAGCGGGCGGGGGCGGGGGGCGCCATACACCACCTTGCACACCGCCTTCTCCGCCAAGCTCAGGGCCAGAGGCGGGCCCTCCATGGCGGCAGATGGCATCGCCAGGCCGCGGGCCTTCCTCCCCCATGCCAGCCCTCGCCCCACCACGGCCATGGGTCCTGGGGGGTGAGCTGGCCTCAGGGTTCCCTGCCCCCCGACCTCCAGGGTGGTGGTGTAACGCTCAGCGGTCCCTACTCAGGGACCCCCCTGCCCTCCAGCAGGTGCTCGAGGCCTCCCCAGGCTCTGATGAGGATCAAGGGATCAAGGACGGCTCAGAGGCTGGGTCAGCATCGTCAGCAGCAGGGCGGGGAGCCCTGGGGTAATCCCGTCAAAGGCTCCTCCGGGGACTGGGACCAGCAGCACTGCCCTCCTGCCCAGTCACCCGACAACTGCTCTGCAAACGTCTATCTGGTTCCCGGCGGAGGCTGCTCTGCCCCAGGAGCGGGCTCACTCAGGAGCACCAGGCACATTTGTGAGTGGAAAGAGGAATGGCGCCCAGAGTGTGTGAGTGCCTCTGGCCCCGGGCTGGGCAAAGCTGGGGTTCTGGGCAGCGGCGGCCCCCGGCCCAGGGCTGGGCAAAGCTGGGGTTCTGGGCAGCGGCGGCCCCTGGCCCCTCCCAGTTCTCCTCCAGGCCCCTGTGTCCCCTCTGCTCCACCCTTGACCCTACCCAGCACCCTCCCCAGCCTCCCTGGCACCAGCCCACGGTGCCCGCATGGGGCAGCAGGTGTGGGTGGCAGAGTCCTCACCATGCCAGCCCCGCGTCCACCGGGCCCTCTGTGCTCTCCCTCACCTGACCGTCCAAGGTGCGCACAGAGCCCCAGGTCTAATGGAGCCAGGACCACTCCGGGCCTGGGGGAGGCCACTCCTTAGGTTGTGGGGCTTGGGAGGCACGGATGTGCTCCCCCTGCCTGGCTCCCTTCCTCAAACTCTCCTAGCAACCCCCACTCCGCCGTGTCCTTCTCAGCTGGGCTCCAGCTCTTCCAGCCACCTGTGGCACAGGGGGAGGCTGGAACCTGACAGAGGCGGAGGACTTTGGGGCAAGTCCTGTCCCTGAGATGCCCATGGGGTCTGAGCAGAGGCAGGAATCCAAGGACAGGTGGGGGTTTCAGGCTCTGGGCCCTCTCCTTCCAGCCTGGAGGCCTCGTGGGCTCAGGGGTCCCACTCAGGCTGGGCTATTTGTCCATCTTCAGGACAGCTTGGCCAAGGGGTGGGGCAGGGCCTAGAATGCCTCTCCCCTGCTCAGCCCCCGCCAACAGACTGAACCCTCAAACCCTCCATGGTGGCTGGGGTGCCCACTACCAAGGCCAGCTTCCAAGCCAGCCCCCTAGCTCCTACCACCCCCGGCCATCTGAAAGCCGTGTCCCTCAGCCCCAGTCTTGCTAACAGAATTGCCACTTGCCCCTCCCCAGGGCCATCACCGACATGCTGGCCCCTGCACAGATGCTTGAGACCCCGCTCACAGCTGGCTCTATATTCCCCATCCCCCCAGCCAGACACCCCCGGGGAAAACCACACTGATTCCTCTTCAATGGCCGGGGGAGGGGAGAGAGTGAGGGGCAGGACTGGGTTGGGAGCATGGCGGGAGGTGGAATCCCCGGAGAGGGAAGGTGAAGGTCACCCGGCTGTAGGAAGCACCTGGGGTCAGGCTTGCCAGGAATTCCTAGGGCCCATGGCTTCCCAGCGGCCTGCCAGGGATGGTGCCCAGGAGGGGGACGGGGGAGGGAGGAGGGACGAAGTGAGGCGGGGTAGCATGGTCATGTGGCCAGAGGAATTGGGTGAGGCAACCCACACCTGAGGACGTCCCGTCTGGGAACTGGTGGCGGCTGCTTGGAGGGCGCCTCTAACAGGGTCACCCCAGGTGGGTTGCTCTGCTGCCCCCTCCCCGTCCCAGGCCCGGGGAGCACTCAGCTGGCCTTAATGCGGCTGGGAGGCCAGGAGAGGACCACACAAGACGTCCCCACTTTCTGGGACCTTCTCAGCCTCTGGCCTGTCCTCGCCAGGCCCCTTCACCTCAAAGCCCTGCTCTGGGCTGGGGGGGACCCCGTGCAAGTGGGCCAGAGTTCTGAGCACTAACTGTTCCAACTGAGCCAGCACCCAGGGCCCCTCCGCAGAGCCCATCTGGGGACTTGGGGGGTTCACAGGCACGTTCATGGCCTCTCTCAGTGTGTCTTCCAGGCGCAGGTCCCCATCTAAAAACTGGAACGCCCCTCTCCAGGAAGGAATGTTGGCGTGGAAGGGGGTGGACGGGGCAGAGGAGAACTTGGACCCACCTGGAGCCACCTCCACATTGAGGGACCCGGGTGCGGCCACATGAAGAGTGTCCACACAGATCCCAGCCACCTCCAGGGCACGCCATGCCCACCGCCCACTGCCCACGCCAGCGGGGGGGCTGCCCCTGGCACAAGGGGTTCAGGAGACCGGCAACTTTTCGGCATCTTGCTCTCCAGCCCCAGCGTGACAGCAAAGGGCCCTGCGGTTCAGCCCACAGCCTCCACTGAACCAGGACGCCTCTAGGCACCCAGGCCCACCTCTCTGAAGCCAGCTCTGACCAGGAACCGCTGCCCAAACCTGGCTTTGGCTGAGTGGTGGGGTGTAGACTCCCCGGGGGCTTCCCCAGGTCTGGGCCTGACTCAGCCCTGGAGCTCCGCTGGACTCCCTGCTTAGGAGGACGCGAGGCTGGGCCTGGGGTCTCTCTGAGTGGTCCCTCAGCACACTGCCCCTGCCCAGGGCTGGCTCCTGTTTGGTGTGTCCCCGAGGGACCCCAGGCTTCCAGATGGATCCTGGAGAATGCCTGACCGTTGGTCAGCTGTGCAGGGCTCACCCAAGGCTAAGGTCCTGGACACGAGACTCTCACAGCTCCACACACACACACTTTCACAGTAACACACTCACACTCATACTCACGCACTCCAGCCAGGGCTGCCATCGACCTCTCACAGCATAGCCGCCTGAGCACATGTGGCCCCGCACAGCCAATTCCGCGGAGGGAACCCTTGAGAATCCTTTAGGGCAGGCCCCTGGCAGCAGCTGCCAGCAAAACCACTCTCACGCCCCTCCCCTGCGTGGGGCCCAGGAGCCAGGCAAGGGGACTCAGCGCTCCATCCAGGACCGCACAATGGGGCTGTGTCTGGGACCAGAGCACAGAGCAAACCAGAGGCAGGGAGGCCTCCGTCCACTGCCACCAGAGCCGCATTTTGGGTGCCCCAGGCAGGCGCTTGCTGCTTGGCTGGGGCCACAGAATCCTTGGGGCCCAGGCTAGGGCCTCCCCCCCCGGGGGTCAGCAGCTGGGATCCCTATCAGGGAGGTCACCAGATTTAGGGATGTCCAGAGGACAATGGTGTCCCTCCCACTCTGGGGAGCCAGGCCTGCCTCTGATGCCTGCCACCCGTTTGCAAGCCTGTCTGGACCTCAGGGCCATCTGGCTCTGTCTGAGGCCTGGCACCACCCAGCCTTGCTTGGGCACCAGGCACCTGTCCCAGCTGGGCCCAGGGCACCCCTCAGGGAACACGGGGAGTCACCAGGCAAGCATGCCACCTAGGGCAGGGCCACCCTGTCATCCCCAAAAGGCATGGGGCACAGAGCCCAGCCACTGGATCACCCAGGAATGTGCCTGGAGGGCAGGTGCCTTTTCAGGCAGGTACACACCCACCTAGCTGGCTCCGACCCAGGAGGATCCCACTGGGCTCGTGGATGGATGGTGAGGGGCAGAGCCCCATCCACAGCAGCCAGTCTCTTTGGCCATGATGTCCCTGAGTGCCCCGGGCATGGCAGGGCCAGGCTTGGGGGTCAGCTCCCCACAGTGCCCCCGCCAGCTGCTGGGAGAGTGCGGCTGGAGAAGCTGCCCGCACCCCCGCACCCCCGCCCCCGTCCCCTTGGCTTGGGGGAAAGAGGGCTGCAGGGGACGCCCACGCGGGCCACCCGCCGGGCTGGGCTCGGCCTGGAGGGAGGGGCCGTCCCCGGCCACGCTGCGCGCCCGCGGGAGCCGCCTTTGTTCCCGGCTGCAGCCTCCCGCGCGTCCCGGCCGCCCCGGCCCCGGCCCCGGCCTGTCCTACCTGGAGTAGAGGCGCCTGGCGGCGGGGCCCGGGAGCTCGTCGGCCGCGGACGGGGTCGGGCCCGCCATGGGTCGGGGGCGCGCGGGAGCCGGGAGCGCCCCCCGCGCCGTGGCCGTCCGCCGTCTGCCCGCCCTGCTCTCCGCCTGTCGGTCCGCGCCTGGTTCGCCTGTCCTCCCGGGGGAGGCGCCGAGGAAGTGATGTGCGCGGGGCGCCGCCGCCCCTCCCGCCGCCGTGGCCGTGATGTCAGCGCCGCCTGCGCGGGGAGGGGGCGCGGACCGGGCGGCCACCGCCGAGAACCTCCCTCTGCGGGGGGCGGGGCGGACGCTGGGGGAGGGGCGCTGGGGGAGGGGCACCGCGGGGCAGGCAGTGCCCCCGAGGGGATGGGGGTGCGGCCCCCAGCCCCCCCAGGGTCGAGTGCAGGGGAGAGGGCTGGGGCCTGACCTTGCTGTGGGTCCCCTGGGGGCTTCTGGGCGCCCACGGGGGTCCCTGGGTCACAGTGCAGCCCCGCTGGCCTCAGGCTCCTTTCACCCACGGGCTGCCTGGTGAGCCCGGGCCTCGCCAGCCGTGGAAAGGAGCTGCTGAGCCTGCTTGTCTTCCTTGGTGGGCGCCCCCCTTCCCCTGGGGGTCCTCCCTCTTCTTCTGCACCTCGCTGCACCCCTTCTCCAAACTTCTGCCTCTGGCCGTGGGGTGCACGCTATGGGGATACTGTCTGCCTGCCTTAGAGAAACCGGAACACGGATGACAAATACAGGCTCTGCTTGGCCTGTGGGACCGTGGTAAGCACCCCCACCTCTGAGACCCTGGTGGCCACGTCCCCTTCCCAGGTGCCTCTGGAATGAGGATGAAGCCAGCCCATTCCTTCCTCCCTGCTGTCCAGGCTTAGGGACGATGCAGGTAACACAGTAGGCTGTGGCCACCCTGGGTCCCGGGACTTCAGCTCCCTACTACCGCCTCCTCCTCTGAATTCCTGGAGCCCTGGGGGCCCGTGTGGTGTCACGTGGCTTCCTCTCCACCCACCCTCAGTTCCCAATGGCTTGAGGGGTCCTCCCCAGCCAGCCAGGCCCACAGCCGTCCTCACCCAGTTCTGTCCACCCGCCACCCCTTCCTGGGCCTTCCTGGGGTGTCGGGAGACTCCAGGCCCCTGAAAGGCAGCTGTGACCCCAGGTGTGACTGGGACCAGTCCAGGAGCAGGAAATGGGCTGCACTCCTCCTCCAGGGGCCCCTTCCTGCGCCCCAGCCCCTCCCTGGGAGAGCTGCTCTAAGGTCAGGAAAGTGCCACCCTGGCCAGACCCTCAGCAAACGCCACCCACGGGACAGTGGCTTCAGGCAGGCAAGGAAAGTAAACACGAGGTTAAAATGGGGTCTGTTGGGCCCAGGCTGGTTTGTTTTTCCTGTGTGAGGGAGGCAGTGGGAGTGAGAGCCATCTGTGCCCTGGAGCGCTACGCCAGGCGCTTCTGGCTGCTGGGCCCGTGTGCCCTCCCCCAAAGACCGCAGGAGCCAGGCAGGGCCTTGCTCCCTCCCAGCCTGGGCTGAGGCTGCTGGCCGGCAGGGGCACTGGGACCGGCTGGGGCACCACCCTCCTTTGCCGCAGCCCTGGGCCTGGCTGTGGGCTCGGCCTCTCAGGCCGCCTCCTTTGGGCTTCGGGCCCCCCTGAGCCGCCATGATTATAAGGGCTGGGGCTGCCGGGGGCCCTGCCTGTGCCAGGCCTGAACTCAGCCCTCCTTCTCCAGGCGCTGCTGCCATCAGGAGGCCTACAGAGTGTCCACACCACCACCGTGAGCCCCTGTGCGTCCCCTGGGTTAGTGGTGGGAACCTGGTGACTGGAAGTGGGGACAAATGACGTGGCACGAATGGCGGAGGGAGGGAGGGGTTCGAGGCCTCCTCGCTGTCATTGCTGGGGAGCTTCTCCCTGCTCCTTCCTTGATGCAGGGAGCCGGGAACCTGCGTCCCCCGGCCAGGAGAACCCCAATGTCATCTCAGAACTTGTGGGGAAGCCTCACCCCTGAGGGTTCTGGCTCTCTGAGGCCGAGCTGGGCTGCGAGGCTGTGTGACCTGCCACGAGTTGCTTTCCCTCTCTGAGCCTCGGTTCTGTCGCTGGAGGACTGCCCTTCCTGCACGCTGTGGAGGGTCAGCGAGGCGGGTGTGGGGTTGGCACGATGCTTGTCCCTGTGCCTGGCACACAGCGAGGGCTGCTGGGGTCATGCTGCCCCTCACAATTGCGCCTGGCCCTGTTGGGTCCTGGATGGACTGGGGGTACGTCTCCGACACACAGGCTTCTCCTGTCCAGGGACCTGATTCTCCTGTTGAGAAAACCCACGAAGGGGCCCCAGAAATGGAGTGTGACGGGCCAGGTGACAGGCCTGGCATGCGCCGTCCACATCCAGAAGGGAGATCCTGGGGGGATGGCCCTCCACTGCCACCACCACCTACCAGGCTCCGGGCACCCTTGTGCTACCCACTTGCCCTGGTGCCTGCCTGATTCGTTTCCCACCACCGGGCCTGCGCACCCCTGGGCACTTGTTACCCTCCACCTTACCAGACCCCCCAAAAGCCCGGGAGTGCAGCCCCTTCCATCCCTAACGGGCCTGGTGCCCAAAGGGGTGTGAGAGGAAGAAAAGCCATTTCCCATCGGACTCATCCTTCTGGCCCCAAGCAGCAACACAGGGTGCAGGGCAGGCCTCTGGCAGACACGATGTCTCTGCGGTCAAGGAGGCACCACCTCCCATGTGCCTGGGGAGGGGCCCTCGGAAAGCCCTGCACGGCTGCACCGAGGGGTTTGTGTCAGCCCAGGGCCCCGCTCACTGCTGGCCATCGTCAGCGCCACCCCCACCTTCAGGTGCCTGCCACGTGCCTGCCCTGGCTCTGGCATGCCGCACTTTGTCCACACGCCCTGTATGTAAGTGGTGACAGCATTGACAGCTCAGGCCTCACCTGGCTGGGCCAGCTCTAACCTTAGCCCTTCCTGGACCTGTTGCCCTGGGCAAGCCTCTGGGAGGCAGCAGTGGGACAGCCACAGGGTTCTTGGCTTCACCCGGTGTCTGGATGGAGGCAGGCCCTTGAGGCTAGTGTGACCCTGTGGGTGAGGGCCAGGCTCGGGAGAGGCAGCCAGGTGGCCCCAAGCCACCCCAAGAACAGAGCACACGCCTCCACTGGTTTGCCCAGGCTGGGGGCAGTGGCAGTGAAGTGTTCCTGTGGTGGCCGCGGCATCCCACGGCCCTGAGATCCCAGCTTCCTCCTGCTCCCACTTCCCCAGGCCCCTTCCCCAACCAGCGGCTCCTGCAAGGCCCAGTGGGGGCCACCAGCAGCTGCCATCACTCACCCTGGGGCCTGACGGTCCCTGGCCAGCCTCAACTGTGGATTCCAAGCTGGGGAGGGAAGAAGCAGGCTGGGAGTGGGGAGAGAGAGAGGGAAGGAGACCCAAACACACACACACACACACATGCACATGCACGCACACACGCATTTGGAAAGAACACTCAGTCTTAGCATTGTCTCCCAATAATCTCACTTGAAAAGAACTCTTGGGCTTACCACGTCCACATAATCTCGTTGCTCTGAGAATGAACCTACTCTTCCTCACAGCTCGGGCACGTGTCTCTCCCCGTTGCCCACGTCCCCCTATGACAGCATCTCCGACTGCTGTGTCCTCCCCGTGGGGACCTCTGAGTCCCTAGAGTTTGGGGACTGCAGGGTGGATGGAAGGGCCCATAAGCTCCACAGGGAGCCGGAAGGAAACGGTCTGTCCCACCCAGAGGCTGAGCACCTCGCTAGGAGATGATACCCGCACCCGGAAATAGCTGGAGGACTGCGTGAGGCCGCACGACACCCACACAGGATGAGACACCTGCCATGCGGCATTCCTGGCTGGTTGCTGGCAGCTGCAGGCTTTGTTACCCGGGTGATGTCCCCGGGGTCTGTGGGCAGGCAGGGCACACAGGGGCAGCTCATACTCGCTCATCATGGCAAGGTGGGTCGCGCAGCACTTCCTTGGTCTTCCCCTCTGTGCCCCACCCAGCCTGCCAGACGGTGATGCTGTGCGTGCCAGGGAAACACATGCACACACGCACACATGTACAGGTGGGTGCACACATGCCCAGGAGAGTCGGTGCCGCTCTGGTTCCGAGGGCAGCCCCCCGGTCCCCCCAGGGTATGTGGTAGGAGGGGAGTCTTTTAACATCAGCCTAAACCAAACAGAACAAGAAAGGTAAACCTGCTGCCCCCAGTAAATCCTGGGAAGTCCCTCCAAGGCAAAGAAAATGCACACCAGTTTTCACTTTTGGGGGTTCGAGTTGTGAGTTTCCCACGTAGGGAGTGTGATGACCAGGTGCACGTCCTGGGGAGAGAACGCAGGGAGTGTGATGCCCAGGTGCGCGTCCTGGGGAGAGAAGCTGCACAGTGCTGGGTAAACATCCCAGCTCCACTTCTCAGCCTGGAGGCCCAGGCGCGTTCTGCGTTCCCCGCCCATCTCCACCTCCAGGGCGATTTCGAGGCTGAGCAGTTAGAACAGTGGCTGGCGTTTGGGGGGCGCTCAGTAAATTCGGCTGTGCTGGGCTGCGGGCCTCGAAGGAGTCTTGAGGTGCTGTTGTATCCATGACCATGCGCCGGGTGGCCGGAAACGACAATTTACTCCCTCGAAGCTCGGGGGCCAGAGCCGGGAATCAGGGCTCACAGAGGAGGGGCCGTGCTCACCCAGGCCAGCTCTGAGGGCTGCAGCGTCCTGGGCCGTGGCTGTGTCGCTGCCGTCTCTGCCTCCATCTCCACGCAGCCTCTCGTCCTCTCCCCAAAGCTCTGGTCTTCGTCTCTTACAAGGACCCTCATCATTGAATTTAGGGCCTCCCTCATCTAGGATGGTCTTATCTTAAGGTCCTTAATTACACCCACAAAGACTGTTTCCCAGATGAATCCCCATGCGCGGTTCCCAGGGCCAGCCTTCAGGCAGCACCCCGACCCCAGTCCCTTCTCCCTTGCTCTGATTGTCCCGTAACTTGGATCAGGTCATGCGTGTGGCTTTGTGGCTTTCCTGTGTCACTTAGCATGTCACAGCTGCTTCCCTGGGTGTCACTGCTGTGGTTTGAATTTGTGTGTCCCCAGCCTTCATATGTTGAAACCTTTTCGTTTTAAGAGGTGGGGACTTTGGAAGGTGCTAAAGTCACCAGGGTCCCCATCGCAGCACTTGGTGACCAGCGAGGTCCTCTGCCTTCCATCCTCTCACCTTCTGCCAGGAAAGGACCCAGCGAGAGGCACCCACTGGGAGGCACAGAGCAGCCCCCACCCCCACCGAAGCATACCTCTGTCCAGAGCTCCCGGGAGCCACCCACACCCCACACACCTCTGCCCAGAGCTCCCAGGAGCCCACCCACACCCCACATCCCTCTGCCCAGGCCTCCCGGATGCTACCCACACCGCACATCCCTCTGCCCAGGCCTCCTTTCCCTGAGGGCTCCATCTTTTCCTGTAGGCTCCTAACCAGCCAGAGAGGCCATTTGCTACTGCCCATGACTGTGTTTCTATTCTCCCCCCAGTCTGCTTCCCTTCCCCCACGTGAGGGTTACCAGGTGATACCAGAGCCCCCTGAGGGTGACTGTGCCTCGGCTTCCAGGGGCTCCCCCGAGGCATCAGCGTATGGTCGCACTCATTTCAGTGTTTCCTGAGCCCACCTATCTGTAACCCAGGCCTGGCCAGCTACCTCCTCTAGTGGTCTGTGGAGCAACACCCCGGCCTCCGAGTGACACCCCAACCGCCAGCAACACCCCGACCACTGAGTGACACCCCAACCGCCAGCAACACCCCGACCACTGAGTGACACCCCAACCGCCAGCAACACCCCGACCACTGAGTGACACCCCAACCGCCAGCAACA
>CAUYLG010029442.1:0-11719 GCA_963573385.1 Cacajao melanocephalus | reverse complement strand
AACTCATCCTTTTTTATGGCTGCATAGTATTCCATGGTGTATATGTGTCACATTTTCTTTATCCAGTCTATCATTGATGGGCATTTGGGTTGGTTCCAAGTCTTTGCTATTGTGAACAGTGCTGCAATAAACATACGTGTGCATGTGTCTTTATAATAGAACGATTTATAATTCTTTGGGTATATACCCAGTAATGGGATTGCTGGGTCAAATGGTATTTCTATTTCTAGGTCCTTGAGGAATCATCACACTGTCTTCCACAATGGTTGAATTAACTTACACTCCCACCAATAGTGTAAAAGTGTTCCTATTTCTCCATATCCTCTCCAGCCCTGTTGTCTCCAGATTTTTAATGATCGCCCTTCAACTGGTGTGAGGTGGTATCTCAATGTGGTTTTGATTTGCATTTCTCTAATGACCAGTGATTATGAGCTTCTTTTAATATGTTTGTTGGCTGCATAAATGTCTTCTTTTGAAAAGTGTCTGTTCATATCCTTTGCCCACTTTTTGATGGGGTTGTTTTTTTCCTGCAAATTTGTCTAAGTTCTCCATAGATTCTGGATATTAGCCCTTTGTCAGATGGGTAGATTGCAAAAATTTTTTCCCATTGTGTTGGTTGCTGGTTCACTCTACTGATAGTTTGTTTTGCTGTGCAGAAACTCTTAAGTTTAATTAGATTCTCTTTGTCTATTTTGGCTTTTATTGTCATTGCTTTTGGTGTTTTAGTCATGAAGTCCTTGTTGATGCCTGTATCCTGAATAGTATTGTCTACGTTTTCTTCTAGAGTTTTTATGGTGTTAGGCCTCATGTCTAAATCTTTAATCCAACTAGAGTTAAGTTTTGTATAAGGTGTAAGGAAGGGATCCAGTTTCAGCTTTCTGCATATGGCTAGCCAGTTTTCCCAACACCATTTATTAAATAGGGAATCCTTTCCCATTGCTTGTTTTTGTCAGGTTTGTCAAAGATCAGATGGTTGTAGTTGTGTGGCGTTCTTTCTGAGGCCTCTGTTGTGTTCCATTGGTCTGTATCTCTGTTTTGGTACCAATACCATGCTGTTTTGATTACTGTAGCCTGAACAAAGCCTTTTCAATATGACTCCAGGCAAGTAGATATTTCTCACACAACCACGTGGGTACTGGGTAGTTGATAGTAAGATTTCTGTGAGTTATAGACTCCTCCTTACATAACCATTCATCCAGTGTCAGCTAGGCATGTCTGGTTACAGCAATCTGGCAGAAGCCTCCTCTTCACCTATCTGCTTCAGTGGGGCCTGGCGGAGTAACATGTATTTGTTCTCACATTTTCCAGTTGTAGGAACACTGTAACTGCCTGTTTACTTTCTTATCTCTTTTAAAAATCCTACTGAAGAGAATTTTAAATAGTAAAATGATTAACTTTTTTCAAACTGCTGCCATCACAGGTGACAAGTAATTAGTGGGAGACACTGGGAACTTGGGCCATAGCATGATACAGTAATTTAGATGAGGACCGTGGAATTTGTCTTTGGTCTGATTTTAGCTCTGCCATTTGACTGTGTGGCCCTAACCAAGTTATTTAATCTCTTTGTGCTTCAGTTTTTTCATCTGTTAAAAGAAAATATCGATTCTGTTATTGCTAATGAGTATTAAGCTGAATCACTCTGTGGGAAGTGCTTATCACAGGGGCTGGCACATAGTAGGTATTTCATAAACATTACCGTCTTCATTATTATTCAGGCACAAAGCATTTAAGTATTTTAAAATCACAAAGACTGAGGTGACTACGTATGAAATACTTGAATTGCACTATGTCTGCTGACATAATAGCCATATCAATCTTGGCATGAAAATGAGTTTTATTGAAATTATTTCACGCATCTAAGGATTGTCTCTAAATAAATTGAATGGTTCACCTAATTACCCAAGTCCATTCACTTTAAGTAGAATTGATTCACTCTTCTAATATGCCCTGGAGAGGGATGAAATCCAAAAGACAAGCAATTTTAATAGAAAGCAGTCCAAATTTTTCCCAAACTGAAGCTTTTTAGCCTACAAAAACCCTGCAGAATCCTCCAAAGAATGGAGACTAATTCTGATGAGGTCTATCATGCACTATTAACGAAATAGGAATGTTTCTTTAACATCTGTACATTTGACCAACACACTTATTTAAGGATAGTAAAGAAATTGTTCTTCCATGGAATTGACTTCAATGGTACAGTTTTTATTTTTTTTTCATCCTGCCCACTTGCTTTTCCTCCTTTTATTTTCTTCTCTCAACAAGCTTTGTTGTTGTTGTTGTTGTTGTTAGATTAGGAAGGGGTAGCAGTACAGGTTGGTAAGTCCTTATGCAGCCTGTGATATGAGAATTGCTATAATAATGACTGCAGTCAACAATAAAAACACAATTCACTTCAGCAAGCATTTGTTGTATATCTTTTTATATGCCAGTGCCATGCTAGGGCCTGTAGGGGATACAAGGATGACTCAATTAGAAGAGGCACAGTTGAAGGAGGAATTTTGTAAGTAAAGACATGGTTGGGGGAAGTGAGGATTTGGAAGATGATCAGAGAATAGTGGCTGAAGGAAGTGACTTGTTTTGGGAAGAAAGAAGTTGGAAAAGGAAGATACGAACCTGACATTAAGGGCTTGATTGTAATTATTTTGCACACGATTTTCTATCTCATAATTGGTCTAATATACCAAGTGTCAGTTTTCATTGAACAAAACACTGAAATAATGGCACTCAAATGAGATGAAGTCAGTGTTAATAGCTTTTGAAATGTGTATCTGTTAGTTTTCTCAGTATTAAATTTGCTCGTCTGACACATCATTATTTATTAATTAGTGATGAAAGAACTCTAAAACTTCTAATAAAAACCTTTACAGATTGACAAATCAGAAGTCAGGCATTCCTTCATTTCTAAATTTTAAGTGTCCCCCACCCTACCCTGTATTATTTGATTCACATCTGCAAATCTTCAGCAAGCTCAAAGTAGTTGCACTATGTCACATTCTTTCAGTTGGAGGGGACCTAGAAGGAGTGGTGTGATCACAACGTACATAAGGCCAACACTGAACCCTGATGTTTTTGGAATAATCAGTATTTCATAGTTACTAAGAATTTGAGAGATAGATAACCCACTAGGAAAATAAATTCTTTATTAAAAAGGCAGCATAAATGTTATTCCAAGGTCCAACCTAAGGCACCCTTTGTGATTCAACATTTATTTGCTTTTTCAAAATTCCTTCTCCTAGAGATGCAATCACTGGTTCTGTACCTTGTCTGGTACTTTGAATATAGCTTCTGGCAGCTTTTAGGCTACATGGCTTTCATGCATCAGGTATTGCATCAGGCACTGCTGTGGTTTGAATGTGTTATCTCTAAAATGCGGAGTTGCCAATGTGATAGTATTAAGACATAGGGGCCTGTAAGAGGAAATTAGGCTCTGAGGGATCCTTACTCCTGAATGTGGTTAGGTAAACAGCTTGATGGAGGGAGTTTATCTTTTTTTTTGCCCTTCTATCTTATTCCATGTGAGGACACAGGATTTCTCTCCTCTGAAAGATGCAGTGTTCAAGGCACTGTCTTGGAAGCAGAGACCTGACTCTCACCGGATGATGAACTTATGGGTGCTTTGATCTTGGACTTCCCTGCCTCCAGAACGGTAGAAACACATTTCTATCGTGTATAAAATAACCAGTCTCAGGCATTTTGTTATAGCAGCATGAACTGGACTAAGACAGGCACTTGCCCTAAGAACAGAGCTAATACCTTCATATCTGCAGGATCTGCCTGGTGGCATACTTGCTATTTTCCTTTTCTCTCAAGGCAGACAAAAATAGATGATGAGAAGCAAAATAGGCTTTCCTTTTCTAACGTCTTCATAAGTCTAGTCCTAGTCCATAATCTTTCCTTTTTCTAATGAGTATAGGTTTGTAACTGTAAACTATGGCATATAAGAATGGAGACTTTTTCCCCATAAATCAATTTAAATCTGACTTTGAGTTCCCACCCCGTTGGGCTGGTAGCAAATTTAATTAGAGATGAGATCTCGTTCTGTCACTGAGGCTACAGTGTAGTGGTGTGATCATCGCTCACCACTGGCTGGAACTCCTGGGTTTCAGCCATCCTCTCCAGCCTCTTGAGTAGCTGGGAAGACAGGCACAAGCCACCAGGCCCAGCAGCAAATTTAATCTTTAATGCCATCTTCCCTCTACTCCACCAGATTGTCAAAATTCTGAGGCATTTTAGGCTGCACTAAAACAACAAGGAGGCTCCTCTTATCTTGCTGATAAACCCTGCGATGCCTGTTGTCAATGGTCCTTCCATGTCTGGCAACTGTGCTGCTTTTGTTTTAGGCTTAGAACATAGAAATGATTACCTTTTAGGGTCCAGTGTTCCTGAGTGACCACATAGCAATGGCCTGACTTTAGCTAACTTCTCAGGTTAGTGCTACGGAGCAGGGCCATTCTTTGCCCAGGTGTGCCTCTGTTATTTGCATACTTCCCTTTACTTTGTTCTCAAGTTATGGGTCTTTTTCTCCCTACCCTCTGAATGCTGGCATGGTGTCTTCTATGAAGTTGATCTTTTGCTGTTTGCATAGCACAATACTTGAATCAGGAAATTCAAAGGATCTGGCTACCTGTTTGGTAGGGTGGAAAGAAAATGGAAGAGAGGACTGGTATGAATTAAATCTCAGTAAATGATCCTGCCTCATTCCCATTGCAGGGAGTAGGATTCTTAGTGAGACCTACTTTCTCTTCTAAAATTTCTTTCCTACTAGGTTCCCTTATCTTCAATATTTTTACACATTCCAGGTGTTTTACACTTTTTTTTTTGATACAGGGTCACATTCTGTGACCCAGGCTAGAGTGCAGTGCTGCAATCTTGGCTCACTATAGCCTTTACCTTGCAGGTTCAATCAATCCTCCCACCTCAGCCTTTTGAATAGCTGAAACTACACTGTGTACCACCATTCTCAGCTAATTCTTTTAATTTTTTTTTTAGAGATGGGGTCTCACTATGTTGCCCAGGCTGGTGTTGAACTCCTGGGCTCAAGTGATCCTTGTGCCTTGGCCTCTCAAAGTGCTGGGATTACAAACATAAGCCACCTTGCCCCAACTGTTTTTAATATTTTGAAGCTACTTCAGACCTCTGCTAAAAATATTATTGTCCTTTCTCCCCCTAAATATCTTTAACGTTTTATAGTAATCATAATTGCACTATAATAGTATAATTCCTCGGTTATGTATGTGTATGTGCAATGTATTACTAGAAAGAAAACAGTTTTATATTTAGTGGGTCACAAATACATATGGAGTCTAGAGAATGAAGGTGAGCAAACATTTCTTTAGTTCTTTCCTTTTCCTGTTGTTACTTTGTACTTCTGGGGTTAGGCTTTTTTGGATTTCTGCAAGTTCTTTTCCTCCCTGGTGTCTTTTATTTTATACCAATCCCAGCTCTGCTAGTGTACAGAGAAGTCAAGGTCATGATAATCTTTGTTCTGAGCACTATCAATTCATATGGTAGCCATTAGTGCTGTTAGCCACTATCAATTATTGTGGTAGCCATTAGCACTGTTTTGCCTTGATACTGGCACATAGTAGGATTGCACTTTGTCAATAACTTTGTAGTTAGGCATGACCACGAGGCTTGCTTTGATCAATTAAACGTGAGCTAAAGTGATGTGTGTCACTTTTAAGAATAACTTCCTGAGCTAATGGGTAATTTTATTGCTGTTTCATTCCATGTTGTGGTTCATCAAGGAAGCCTGTGTTAAGAAGAAACCCCTCTCTCCTGAACCCCACTTTCGCCTCAGTCCTTGAATGACCACAACAAGCAGAATCCAATGTTGACTCGCCTTGGGCATATAGAGGGAGAGAGAAATGGATGTGCTGTGTTTAGCCACTGGGATTTTGGGGTTGATTTTTACTGTAGGATAACTAATCCCATACTGACTATACAGTCTTTTTTAGGAGTAGACTAGCTATTCTAGATATTCTCAAGTCAAGTAGCTGAGAGACAGAAAATAAGTATGTTTGTCTTAGTAATATTTACTGTGACATTGATATTTTTTAAAAAGTTATGCTGTCTCTCTTTATATTTGAGTGAGTGCATTGGACTAGAAAGAAGAGATTGATTGCTGTAGACTACTCCCTTGTGCCACATAGATCTGGGTACTGGTAGTTTTCATTTTTTCCAAAGCTTCATATTTCTCAAATGATCTATATGTAATAAACACCTATCCTTTACTTCTACTTTTTTTTTTTTTGCCAAGTCATTTGATTGTTCCAAGATTTAACCCCTAGGAATTCCAATGATGCAAAAGCAAAAAGCAAGATAGCATTTTTCCATGCTGATGTGTGAGCTCTACCTGTGTTAAACATGGAAACTGCAGATCTTGCACAGACACATGCTCAATGTGCTTTTCATTTAGTCTTTACATCTTTTTAAAATTTATTTATTTTTATTTTTTTTGAGACAAGACCTCAGCTCTGTTGCCCAGGCTAGAGTGCACAATCAATGGCAGAATCATGGGTCACTGCAGACTCGACCTCCCACCTCAGCCTCCTGAGTAGCTGGGACTACAGGCATGTGCCACCATGCCCAGCTAATTTTAATATTTCTTGTAGAGACAAGGTTTCACCATACGTTCCAGCCTGGTCTCAAACTCCTGGGCTAAAGCAATCCCCCCACCTGGGGCTCCCAGGTGCTGGGATTACAGGCATTAGCCATAGCTCCCAGACTCATTCAGACTTATAAAATGATTATTGATGTCCCACTAGGTACTAGGAACATTCATAATTATAATTAGCAATATTTGCTCTGAATACAAATTGCAAGAAAATATAAAGGCCTATGTTAGGGAGAATTGATCTGTTTGAGGGTATCAGGAAACTGTTCTTGAGGAAGCAACATTTGAGTTGAGATGAAAGATAAGTTGCAGTTGGTCAGCAAAATGATGGGAAGGGAGTGGGATTGGGATGGGCTGTGGAGGGAAAAGTAAACAGCAAAGTAAACAGGATTTGCAAGGAATCTGAGGCTGGAGAAGCATGATACACCAGAGAAGGCAAAAAAAAAAAAAAAAAAAGACTTGTATAGGCTGCAGCACAAGTGTTCATAAGTGGCATGTGACAAGGCTGAGCAAGCAGCCAGAGCCAGATTTTAACAGGCCCTTGCAGGCCATATTGATGTGGTTGTTTTTAAAGTTATGGGAATCTATTGAAAGATGGATATTTTAGGCTGGTTATTGACACTACAAGATTTGGATTCAAGACTAGATTTAAGTCCATTCATTCATTCATCCATTCATTCAACTTTCACATCGGGATTACAGAATAGGGTGTTGCATTAGCTGGGATCACCTTTACTGAAGTCAGATAAAAAGGGAAATTGCCTAAAACAAGCTTAATTGTCTGTAGCTTGCTTTGGTGTGGCAGCCAGAGTGTAGGGCATGTGATGAATTTTGTATAAGGCCTAGGACGGACAAGAGTGGGCCTAGTCCTTTTAATATATTGCTCCAGGAACAGGCTCCATCCTAAAAGACAGATTCAATAAGCCATAACACAGCAAGTTTTTACCTTGTCTTATTACCAAGTTTTTACTGTTGTAAGACCAATCACAAGTAGAAAATATGTTTAGATGTGGAAGGCAGTACAGTTTACAGAAGGAGGTCATCAGTTCATATCAGAGCATATTGTCCAGGACTCCTGCAAGCCCTCCTTGATGTTTGGTAGCTGGAGAGTTATATTTAAAATAGTCTGAACTCAACCTCTGAGGTTTTATGGTAGGGAGCAATTCTGCACTGGCAGGAAGCTGAATGCTGAATTGAATGCCCTATAGATCATTTCCACACGAGTTTCCGTTGTACAAAACAAATCCATATTCATTCCAATGATTTCCCCTTTATTATTTTCAAACTCCCAAGTGGAAAAGATTAGATTCAAGACTCTTCTCATAAATTACACAGTTTTAATTCAGTAGATTTGCATAAGACCCAAACGCTAAACTTCCTAAAAATAGTTGAAATAAATATAGCACTATGGATCACATCTAGTCATAGATTTTCAAATGATAAATTATCTAGCTTTTGTAGAATATGACTATGAGAAAGGTCAGATTCAGTCCCCATAGCAAAGATACAGCCAAAGGGTTGTGCTGCTTAATGATCCCAAGGTGCATAAACTGGAGTCCAAGAAAAGATTAGGAGAGTTGAAGAATAAAATAGAATGCCAGAACAGCCAAATTTCAGATGAAATGAACATTTGGAGGAGTATCTTGACATAAAGACTTGTGTTAAGCACAAGATTCCAATCCATCAGCATGTGTTTATCCCATGCTAAGACTGATACTTGATATTCTGAATTGCTGATAAATTCCTCTAAAGGACTCCAAGGGGGCTTGCCTGGAGATTGGATGACTCAGTGGCATTTGGTTGTGACTGACAGAGTGAAGACACGTTTAAAGTTCTGATTTTCTGATCTTCACTTTATTGTACTTCGCTCCATTGTTTCTGCTCATCAAGTTGTCTCATTCTTCTCCTTCTTGTGCTTATCATTTGTCTTTTAAATTTAAATTAATGGCCTTATTGTCTTTATTCAGTCAATTTTCATCTTCTGAAATAACATGTCTCCATGCCTCCTAGGTAGACCACAATCATCCTTCTTGGACCTTCTTGAATTCTTCCTCCTTCAGGAAGCCTTTTGGGTGTGTTATTTAGTCTTTTTCCCCCCTTTTTCCTTTTCTCTGGGTATCTATTGCTCTTATAATCAACACAATACAATTTCATGTCTGTTTTCAACATTTTTATTGAGGCTTTTTAAAAAATTATACTTTAGGTTCTGTGGTACACGTGAAGAACATGCAGGATTGTTGCACAGGTACATACATGGCAAGATAGTTTGCTGCCTTCCTCCCCCTATCACCTATATCTGGTATTTCTCCCCACGTTATCCCTCCCCACCCTCCCCACCCCAAGCTATCCCTCCCCTAGCCCCCCCCAACTGACTGCAGTGTGTGATGCTCCCCTCCCTGTGTCCACGTGTTCTAACTGTTGAACACCCGCCTATGAGTGATATCATGTGGTGTTTGATTTTCTGTTCTTGTGTCAGTTTGCTAAGAATGATGGTTTCCAGATTCATCTGTCTCCCTATGAAGGACACAAAGTCATCGTTTTTTTATGGCTGCATAGTATTCCATGGTGTATATGTGCCATATTTTCTTTAACCAGTCTATTGTTGATGGACATTTGGGTTGGTTCCAAGTCTTTGCTATTGTAAACATTGCCACAGTGAACATATGTGTGTATGTGCCTTTTTAACAGAACAATTTATAATACTTTGGGTGTATACCCAGTAATGGAATTGCTGGGTCAAATGGTATTTCTATTTCTAGATCCTTGAGAAATTGCCACACTGTCTTCCACAATGGTTGAACTAATTTGCACTCCCATCAACAGTGTAAATGTGTTCCTATTTCTCCACATCCTTTCTAGCATCTGTTGTCTCCAGATTTAATGATCACCATTCTAACTGGCATGAGGTGGTATCTCAATGTGGTTTTGATTTGCATTTCTCTAATGACCAGTGATGATGAACATTTTTTCATATGTTTGTTGTCCTTATAGATGTCTTCTTTTGTAAAGTGTCTGTTCATGTCCTTTGCCCACTTTTGAATAGGCTTGTTTTTTTCTTGTAAATCTGTTTTAGTCCTTTGTAGATTCTGGATATTAGCCCTTTGTCAGATGAGTAGATTGTAAAAATTTTTTCCCATTCTGTTGGTTGCTGGTTCACTCTAATGATTGTTTCCTTTGCTGTACAGAAGCTCTGTACTTTAATTAGATCCCATTTGTCTATTTTGGCTTTTGTTGCCATTGCTTTTGGTGTTTTGGTCATGAAGTCCTTGCCTATGCCTACGTCCTGAATGGTTTTGCCTAGGTTTTCTTCTAGGGTTTCTATGCTGTTAGGTCTTATGTTTAGATCTTTAATCCATCTGGAGTTAATTTGAGTGTAAGGTGTCAGGAAGGGGTCCAGTTTCTACTTTCTGCACATGGCTAGCCAGTTTTCCCAACAACATTTATTAAACAGGGAATCCTTTCCCCATTGCTCATTTTTGTCAGATTTGTCAAAGATCAGATGATTGTAGATGTGTGCTGTTGCTTCCGAGGCCTCTATTCTGTTCCATTGGTCTATATGTCTGTTTTTGTACCAGTACCATGCTGTTTTGATTACTGTGGCCTTGTAGTATAGGTTGAAGTCAGGTAGCATGCCTCCAGCTTTGTTCTTTTTGCTTAGAATTGACTTGGCTATGTGGGCTCTCTTTTGGTTCCATATGAAGTTTAAGGTGTTTTTTTCCAGTTCTATGAAGAAGGTCATTGGTAGCTTGATGGGGATAGCATTGAATCTGTAAATTACTTTGGACAGTATGGCCATTTTCACAATATTAATTCTTCCTAACAGTGAGCATGGAATGTTTCTCCATCTGTTTGTGTCCTCTCTTATCTCCTTGAGCAGTGGTTTGTAGTTCTCCTTGAAGAGGTCCTTTACATCCTTTGTTAGTTGTATTCCTAGGTATTTTATTCTCTTTGTAGCAATTGTGAATGGGAGTTCATTCTTGATTTGGCTCTCTGTTTGTCGTTATTGGTGTATAGAAATGCTTGTGATTTCTGCACATTGATTTTGTATCCTGAGACTTTGCTGAAGTTGTTTATCAGTTTCAGGAGATTTGGGGCTGAGATGAAGGGGTTTTCTAAATATACAATCATGTCATCTGCAAATAGAGACAATTTGGCTTCCTCTTTTCCTAACTGAATACCCTTTATTTCTTTTTCTTGCCTGATTGCTCTGGCTAGAACTTCCAATACTACACTGAATAGTAGTGGTGAGAGAGGGCATTCTAGTTTTGTGCCAGATTTTGAAGGGAATGCTTCTAGCTCTTGCCCATTCAATATTATATTGGCTGTGGGTTTGTCATAAATAGCTTTTATTATTTTGTGATACGTTCCATCGAAACCTAGTTTATTGAGGGTTTTGCTGTTGAATTTTGTCAAAGGCCTTCTCTGCATCTATTGAGATAATCGTGTGGTTTTTGTCTTTGGTTCTGTTTATGTGATGTATTATGTTTATAGACTTGTGTATGTGGAACCAGCCTTGCATCCCCAGGATGAAGCCTACTTGATCATGATGAATAAGCTTTTTGATTTGGTGTTGCATTCTGTTTGCCAGTATTTTATTGAAGATTTTTGTGTCAATGTTTGCCATGGATATTGGCCTGAAGTTTTCTTTTTTGGTTGCGTCTCTGCCTGGTTTTGGTATTAGGATGATGTTGGTCTCACAAAATGAGTTGGGGAGGAGTCCCTTTTTTTTTTTTTATTGTTTGGAATAGTTTCAGAAGGAATAGTACCAACTCCTCTTTGTACGTCTGGTAGAATTCAGCTGTAAACCTGTCTGGACCTGGGCTTTTTTTAGTTGGTAGGCTATTAATTGCTGCCTCAACTTCAGCCCTTGTTATTGGTCTGTTGAGGGTTTCAACTTCTTCCTGGTTTAGTCTTGGGAGAGTGCAAGTGTCTATCCATTTCTTCCAGATTTACTGGTTTGTATGCATAGAGTTGTTTGTAGTAATTTTTGATGGTAGTTTATATTTTTGTGGGATTGGTGGTGATATCCCCTTTATTATTTTTTATGGCATCTATTTGAATCTTATCTCTTTTCTTTTTTAATAGTCTGGTTAGTGGTTTATT
>CAUYLG010029441.1:0-12354 GCA_963573385.1 Cacajao melanocephalus | reverse complement strand
ACCTATGAGTGAGAACATGCAGTATTTGGTTTTTTGTTCTTGTGTCAGTTTCCTAAGAATGATGGTTTCCAGATTCATCCATGTCCCTACAAAGGACACAAACTCATCTTTTTTTATGGCTGCATAGTATTCCATGGTGTATATGTGCCACATTTTCCTTGTCCAGTCTATCATCGATGGGTATTTGGGTTGGTTCCAGGTCTTTGCTTTTGTAAACAGTGCTACAGTGAACATATGTATGCATGTGTCTTTATAATAGAACAATTTATAATCCTTTATGTATATACCCAGTAACGGGATTGCTGGGTCAAATGGAATTTCTATTTCTAGATCCTTGAGAAATCGCCACACTGTCTTCCACAATGGTTGAACTAATTTACACTCCCACCAACAGTTTAAAAGTGTTCCTATTTCTCCACAGCCTCTCCAGCATCTGTTGTCTCCTGATGTTTTAATGATCGCCATTCTAACTGGCATGAGATGGTATCTCAATGTGGTTTTGATTTGCATTTCTCTGATGACCAGTGATGATGAACATTTTTTCATGTTTGTTGGCCTTGTAAATGTCTTTTGAAAAGTGTCTGTTCATATCTTTCACCCACTTTTGAATGGGTTTGTTTTTTTCTTGTAAATCTGATTTCCTCCTTTATATGCCAGTTTCTTCCCATCTTCATGGATTTATCTACCTTTGGTCTTTGAAGTTGGTGACTTCTTGATGGGGTCTCTGAGTGGACGTCCTTTCTGTTGATGTTGACGTTATTTCTTTCTGTTGATTAGTTTTCCTTCTAACAGTCAGGCCTCTCTGCTGCAGGACTGCTGGAGGTCCACTCCAGAGCCTGCTTGCCTGGGAATCACCCATGGGGGCTGCAGAATAGCAAGAATTGCTGCCTCTTCCTTCCTCTGGTAGCTTCATCTCAGAAGGGTACCCACCAGATGTCAGCCAGAGCTCTCCTGTATGAGGTGTCTCTTTGGATATATGGGGGTCAGGGAACCACTCGAGGAGGCAGTCTGTCCCTTATCAGAGCTCAAGTGCTGTGCTGGGAGCTCCATTTCTCCCTTCAGAACTTCTGGGCAGGGATGTTTAAGTCTGCTGCAGCAGAACTCACAACCGCCCCTTTTCCAGGTGCTTTGTCCGAGGAAGGTGGGGCTTTATTTATAAGTCCCTGACGGGGGGCTGCTGCCTTTTTTCAGAGATATCCTGCCAGCTAGGAGGGAGTCTAGTCATGGTCTGCCTGCAGACGCATTGCTGAGCTGCTGCGGGCTCCGCCCAGCTGCTGTGTAAACTTCCTTGTGCTTTTGTTTACACAGGTAAGGTTCGAACTGCCTCAGTAATGGCAGAGTGCGTCAGTAATGGTGGACGCCCCTCCCTCCACAAGGCTCGACTGTCCCAGGTCGAGCTCAAGCTGCTGTGCTGGCTGCGAATCAAGCCAGTGGGTTTCAATTTGCTGGTCTTTGTTGGGGTGGGACTTGCCGAGCCAGATCACTTGGTTCCCTACCTTCAGCCCCCTTTTTTTTCTGGGGAAATGGGCAGCTCTGTCTCACAGGTGCTTCAGGCGCTGGCTAAAATGGCCACTGCCCAGTTTTATGCTGGAATCCCATGGCCCTTGTTGGCCCCAGCAGGAATCTCCTGATCTTTGAGCTATAAAGACCGTGGGAGAAGCGCAGTATCTGAGCTGGAGTGCCAGAGCATCCAGAAAAGTCCTCAGTAGCCTCTGTTGGGTGGGTGTGGGGAGTCCTCCAGCCCATTTCACTTCCCGGGTGATGCAGCACCCCACCCTGCCTCAGTCTGCCCTCCCTGGGCTACACCAATTGTCCAGTGAGTCCCACTGAGATGAACCTGGTACCTCAGTTGGAAATGCGGAGATCACTCACCTTCTGTGTTGCTCTCACTGGGAACTGCACTCCAGAGCTGTTCCTATTCAGCCAACTTGGCAGAAGTCCCAAAACTTCAAGATTCTAATTATGGCTAGAAGGTTCTTCTGATCCAATGTGCCACTTCTGAGATTTTGTTTCTTGCCAATTTCCTTGCTCACTTCTTTCCAGCCATGTTTACTTCCTTGCTGTTTCCCAAATGCATCAAACTTGTCCCTACCTTAGGGGCTTTGAACTTGTCTGGAAGCCCTTCTCCAGAAGTTCCCACAGCATGTTCCCCTCCTTCATTTGGATCTTATCTTGTAGGTCAAAGAAGACTTCTCTGATAACTATTTATAAAGTAACAGCCCCAGCCAGGCTTGGTGGCTAACACCTCAAATCCAAGCACTTTTGGAGGCCGAAGTGAAAGAATCACTTGAGCCCAGAAGTTGGAGACCAGCCTGGGTAACAGAGAAACTCCATCTCTACAAAAAAATACAAAAATTAGCCAGGCACGGTAGCATGCACCTGTAGCCCCAGATACTTGGGAGGCTAAGCTGGGAGGCTCACTTGGGCCCAGGAGTTTGAGGCTGCAATGAGCTGTGATCACACCACTGCACTCCAGCCTGGGTGATAGAGTGAGACCCTGTCTCCAAATAAAGAAAAAAAAAAAGAGGAACGGCTCCTTCAACACTATTTTACTTTGCACAGCAATATTGTTCTTCATAGCACTTTTTACTACTAGAAATATGGGTACCATCCCCTCCCGTTTTTTGCATCTATGTTTTATTTAGAATGTAACTTGATGAAGGCAGATAATTTGTGTCTTATCTAATAATAGAGCAGGAGATCTATTTGGAAACTTATGGCCAACTTATTCCACTGGGTCCACTTAGTCCCACTGTATTTCCAGTACCTAGAACCTTGGCATGTAATATTCATTCAATAAGTAACTGTGAAATAAATAGAGCTGCTACAGCCATCCTGTAACCATAAAGAAATTTCTTGACATGTGGTAGAAGGTGCAGCACAAAGAACCCAGACCCATGGGAAAGCCCCTGAGTTGTGGAATCCATCATTTCAGTAGAGTCCTAGCTTTTCGTTGTCATGTGAGACAATAGGTTCAGCCACTTTAATTTGGAATTGCTGCTTACTCCACAACTAGGACTACCCTAACTGCTACATAATTTTAATCTTCTAGAAAAATGTGACGCTTCCATTTCTAAAATATATCATCCAAGAACATTTTCCTTTCTCATTTTTCATACAATCTGCATAAATTCAGCCAAATGGTTTATAGGACTTTTAGGATTAATTTGATAATGCTTATCACATTTTTTATCCACCATGATTCACTACTATATAGGCGTTTGAATTTCCCCCATCCAAAGAATGATGCAAAAACAATTTTCTTGTGTAGCTGGGCAAAACTGAATTATAAAATTTTAAATGACAAAAAAGAAAAACAAAGCCCCTCAGATCCAAAATGTTGCCTCCCAGAATACTTGTTTTCAAACATCTTTCTGATAAGTGTTTGAAACCTCTTAGAAAACACTCAAGTAGAAAATGCTTTTGGAAGTTGACTGTACAAGGGAAAGGAATGTGTTATAGTTATCTGCTAAAACCAAAATCACAGACACATTGCGTCTTTCAGAAACGTCTCTTATATTCACAAACATCTTGAGCTATTTTCCAAGAATTCAATCTTTCATTTCCAAACATTTCCCTATGAATCCACCATTAACTAAGTGTAACCACATTATTACCACTAGAAACTAATTTTTCATGTATTTATTGAGTACTTGTTGCAACAGATTTTAAGGCACTGAAGGAAATGTCTACAAATAAGAAGCTATGGATCCCAGTCTCAAGGGGTTTTGCTTAAAGAGGAAGGCCCCTCAAAAGTTTCTGTAGTATAATATGCAACACAATTCATGCTAAGATTTTTCCCAATTCATTGGCCTGTTGCAAACTTCCTCTCCCATGGTCTGAGGCACATACAGTGAGCTACAGCCCGGAGTTGGTCAACAGAGAGTTCAGTCACACAGTAATCTATGTGACTGTTTCTATAAGAGGTCCCCTTTAGAGTTGGGCAGTGTCAAGCCAGCTGCCCCAAAATGGGCGTTGGTCCATTCCAAGTGTGCCTGACCTTACCATTTGAGATAGATTTGGAGACTGAGGACTGACTTATTCTACTGAGTCTCATACTACTGTCATTCTTGATCAGTGGTCAAAGTGAAAATCTCTCTAGACATCTATCCTCTCTGTGTCTTTTACAATAAGGTGTTTTGTTTCTCTTACCGCATGTTATGGGTTAAAATATGTCCTTCCAGAAAAGATGTGTTGAAGTCCTAACCCTCAGAATGTGGCCTTATTTGGAAATAGGATTGTTGCTAATGCGATTGGTTAAGATGAGGTCATACTGGAGTAGGCTGGGCCCCTAATTCAATATGACAAGCGTCCTCATAAAAAGAACTCCAGGTAGAGACAGAGACACAAAGAGAAGGCCATGTGAAGGTGAAGTCAGAGATCAGAAGGGTGCATCTACAAGCCAAGTAACACCAAAGATCACCAGCAAAACACCAGAAGCTAGGACAGAGACCTGGAACAGATTCTTCACAGTTATCAGAAGAAACCAATCCTGCACCATTTTATTCTCAGATTTCTAGGTTTCAGAACTGTAAGACAATAAATTTCGGTTGTTTAAGCCTCCCAGTTAGTGGTATTTTTATATTGTTATGGAAGCCACAGCTAACTAATACATCCCATCTGTTGCTCCCATTCTGATTTTTTAAGAAATCTTCTAACTGTGACCTCGGGAACTCCCATTCCATGCTAAAGAAACTTCCCAACATCTTTATTTTCTTCACCAAACAGCCTCTCTCTGCTTCTAGCACTGTCTTGAAGACACTGCTTTGCATGTAGCTCTCTCAAGAGCAATTCATCACTTCACTGAGACAGCAGGTGGAAGGGGCTCCCTGGCAAAACTTCAGCCAGCCTGTACACTAGGGTGGAGTCTCAGGAAGTTTGAGCCTTTTGCAGCAGAGGGGAAAGCCCGGCCCCTCCTCTTCCTGTGTGGAACCTGGAGTTCAACCTGCAAGGCGGGAAGCACAAGAGCAGAGGACTCTGGCTTTGCAGAGGGTCCCTGTTCCCCACTTTTTCCTCTCCACCCAATAAAACCCGGCTTTACTCACCCTTCAAACTGTCTGCAAGCCTAAATTTTCATGGCGTAGGACAGACAAGGACCCCATCTTTAGCTGAACTAAGGAAAAGTCCTGTAACGGTATTAAGTTGGCATTCTCTAGCTCCCTATTGCTATTTCCAGGGAATTACTCTCCAATACGTTACAAAACTCCCTCTCACTCTGCAGGTCAAGCCATTGGATAGCTTCTACCCTCTCTCATCACTGCTGTGTTCCAACATATTCACGGTGAATACGCTGTCCATGAATATAAGATGTCTTCCATCATATTTATGGACACACTTGACACCTGCTTCACACTTCTCATTTTTACCTCAAGTCCTGCCATCTTCTCTGGCATCTTTTACGGCCACATGAATAAGCTGCCCACCTCCCCAGCCCAATGACTTCACACTCGGTGCTAACAACTGCTTTCTGCTTCATTCACTGATACTTGGGTATCTTACTCACCTATCTCACCTGGATCTGTTCAACATCAGAATACTTACATTCCACTCTCTAGACACAATCTCCAATCCTACATTTTTCTCATGGTCCCTTTCCTGCCTAACTCACCTCTTTTTGTTTTTTGCTTTTGGCTTCATACACATCTCTAAGCTCTCAATGCTTCCATATTTTCTCGGGTAATGAAACCATTCCTGGTTTTATCTTCCTATCTAGACCAGACTTCTTCACTGATTGCCAAGCAACATCTCTTCCATAAAGGCAGTCTATAAAAATCATAGATGATTCCAGGGACATATCGTTAAAGATGTGCCATTGTGTGATTAGCTAAGAAAGAGCTAGCAGAATGCCAATGACTAGGTAATGTGGCCTCTCTAATCCTTTTCAAAATAATTCAAAATGTAATATTTATCTGTGTTATAATAAGAAATATAGGTTTTGTCTCAGCCTCCATTTCCTGGTAGACAGTTCCTAAAACCAAGTGATAGGTGTCTTTTTGTGTGCTAACGGGATGGCTGGTGGTGGGGGATTCCTGCATAGCCTCAGGATGGGGGCTAGGTGCCAGGAGAACCAACCAAGTGATTAGACAGTTGGCACTTTCAGCCCTATGCTACCTCCCACCCCACCCCTCCATCTCTAGGCAGCAGAGAAGGGCTGAAGGTTGAGGTGATCACCAATGGCCAATGATTTAATCAATCATGCCTATGTAAGGAAGCCTCTATAAAAATCAAAAGGGCAGGGTTCAGAGAGCTTCCTTCCAGGTGCATTAACAACAAATCCACATACTGGGAGCATGGTGCACCCCAAACTCCACAGGGACAGAAGCTCCAGTGCTCAAGACCTTCCCATACCTTGCTTGTATGTATCTTCAGCTGGCTGTTCATTCGTATCCTTTAATGTAGTCTTTGTAATAAAATGGTAACCTAGTAAGTAAGCCATTTTCCTGGATTCCATGAGCCATTCTAGCACATTATCAAACTTGAGAAACATCACGGGAACCACCAATGTGTAGCCAAGTCGGACAAAAGTTGTGAGTAATATAGGTAACCTAGGTACTCACTACTTGTGATTGGCAACTGGAGCAGAGGTATCCCGTGGGACCAAGCCCTGATTTGATGCTACCTCCAGGTATATAGTTTCAGAATTGAGATAAATTGCAGGACACCAGTTGGTACCCACAGAGAATTGGAGAATTTCTTGGTATAGGAGAAGCCCCCACGCACTTGGTAACAGAATTGTTCTGTGTTGAGTGTGAGAATAGAGAAAAGCAGTTTGTTACTTCTATATAGATTATATTACCTAAAATTTTGGTTATGTTACTTTGCTTGTAGTTCTTCAAACTTTCCCCATCAGTTATAGAACTGAGTTATAGCTCCTTAGACCAGCTTCCCAGGCCATTAATAATGACCTTGACTACCACTTCCAAATTATTTCCTTGTACTTCCTACCACTCACATTGTGCAATTTGAAGTCTTTCTGCTTTGGAAATGCTTCTGCCCACAGTGTTATCCTCTTTTGCTTAGGTAATCCCATAAAGAGTCCTCTCTCCTCTTAATCTTCTGGTGAACTCCTAAGCATCCTTCAAAACTCACTGAAACCTTACATCACTTTCATATCATTCACAGATTCCTTGGATAGAATATATAAGTCCTGTCTTTAAGACACTTCGCCATCTTACCCACACTTCTACAATTGTACTATCTTTTATTTTTCCATATGTATCTTCGCTATAGTGCAGGGTTTCCCAGCCTCAGCACTATTGAAGTTTGAGGCTGGTTCATTCTTTCTTGTGGCAGGGGTGGGCTGTCCTGGGTATTGTAGGATGCTTGGCAGCATCCCCGACCTCTGCCCACTAGAATCTAGCAGCATCCCTCCAAACTGTGACAATCAAAAATGTTTCCAGACATTGCCAAATGTTCCCTGGAGGACAAAAGCGCCTCCAGTCATAATGCAAGCCACTCCAGAGTTGCACCTTACCTTTTTCATCTTGTTAAACCAAAGTAGCAGAATGCCTGCATCATAACTTACAACTCAGCCAACGTTTAGTGAATTGATCTGAAGCTCAGAAAGTGCAACACTGTTCCAGCAAAACGCCACAGAGAACCCAGGCAGTGTCAACAGCATTCATCCAGGTACTTCCAATGAAGACATTTTCTAGTTAAAAAATAATGTTTCACTCGTAAGACGGACAACAGCATTCTGGGTTTTCTTTCTGAAAGCAAAGAGCATATCTGCAAAGTTTCCAGAGCACCAAGGCCCAAGGCTATTTTTGACCGTGTAACTCTTGCAGACTTGGGGCCTCCCTCCCCACTGGTCAGCTTTCTCACACTCTCACAGCTTTTCTGCCTGCCCCCACTTCCCCAGCAGTTTCATTCAGCAGTTCGCTTCCACACACAGCACTAGCAGAGACCCTCAGTGGGCATTCGCCGCTGCCCAGAACCAGACCCTCCACAAACGTGAATGGCTCCCGTGGCAGAGGGCCAGGTTCATTGTCTGCCTGCTTCCTGTGCCAAGGCATTTGGCTCCTGTCTACCACCCTTTAATCTGCATTTATCTTTTCAACCAAATGAATTTAAATTATGTCCTTCCTTTTTACAACAGGGGCTGCCTGAATTCTCAGTCTTAATATGACTTCCTAGTAAATCCCATTGTCTTCTCTAAGAGAGTGTTATAAATACTGCAAGATGAGAAATGGACCACTTCTAGAAAAGCTGTGTGAGCCCAGCTTGGTGTATATGGGAAGGGTTCAGACTTCCCAGCACCATGGGACTCAAGGAGGATATTTCACATTTTTTTTTCTTTTTCCTTTGAGACAGAGTCTCGCTCTGTTACCAGGCTAGAGTGCAGTGACATGATCTCAGCTCACTGCAACCTTCACCTCCTGGGTTCAAGTGATTCTCCTGCCTCAGCCTCCCGAGTAGGTGGGACTACAGGCATGCACCACCACACCCAGCTAATTTTTGTATTTTTTAGTAGCAACGGGGTTTCACCATGTTGGCTAGGATGGTCTCGATCTCTTGACCATCGTGATCCACCCGCCTCGGCCTCCCAAAGTGCTGGAATTACAGGCATTAGCCACCGTGCCTGGCCAGATAGTTCATATTTAAGACAAAAGGTAACTTAACGGCTTTCCACTCACCTGCCAAATGCCAGGCCTTTTGGCCATTCTTCTGTTTGCATGGAAAATTATAAAAAGGCAGAGAGACTCTGGAGAACTTGACATGGTAAAATCAGGTGGAAATTTTTCTCCATTAAACAACTGTAGAAATTAGAAGAGAAGTCCCTCACTAGTGGCTGACAGGCCACTGTGACAGAGCCGGGCTCTCCTTGCCTGATTGTGTTTGCTTTTTGCTCTCTCGCCCTCGGGCTTTGGGAAGCATTGATTTGGGGCTCTTATGTTTAAAACATTACGGCAGACGTCTAGGTTGACTAGCCCAATTTCCATTCTTAACTCCCTTCTTCTGCCTCTAACTTAGAAGCTGGTAAAACCCAACACTCACTTTCCCCGCTCCCTTTGAAGCACACATTGGCATGTCACCTATTTCTGTCCAATAGCACCTAAGATTTCTTTTTCTAGGGGATTCTGGGAAAGCGTTTGCTTTCCTAATAGGAAAGACAGATATTTCTTGCGCTGGCCCCTGTGCCCTGCTTCCTGCTTTGAGTGTGGACATTGCCTGGAGCTGGTGCCTAGAACTGCAGCCCCTTCTAGGGTCTGTGAAGCATCTCTTCTGACCACTGGCAGCTGCACCGTTCTGCTACATGAGAAAAAGAACCCCATTTCTCTAAGCCTGGTAGACAACTGTTCTGTTGTTTGCTGCCAAAAGGCTTTATAAAGAAAATAGCTGTATTTCCACCGTAGTCAAGTCACTACGCAAATAAGTGCAGTTGTTTTACCCATTCATTCCCTCTTCCCTATGCACTGTCATCAGAAATTCACCAGGATACAATGTGATTCATTCAAAATCCACCTAGGATTAAGCATTAATCTAAGCTAACAATGATGCTATATATTTAAATGAAATGAAGGCAGAACTTTTGTTTTATTCATCATTATAGTCTCCTATGTCTACCAAGTGCCTTCTATTAGGTACTTCAAAGCAGTACTTGAACTTTTAAAAAATCAACTTCATGAATCCTCCAGCATTAATGAGTATCTTTACGAATAAATACACAGCCTGTTCTTCTAAAATAAAGTCATTCATTTTTGTCTGATTAACATGTTTAAATTGTTATAATTGTTTAATTTTAGAGATACCCAAAGTGAGTCATTTTATTAAATATTACCCTATGTACAATTAGAATTTTCAAAGAATTTTTCCAGGATTTATATTCCTTTTTGGTTTTATTTCCAGCCTCCTTATCCCTCTACTCAGTGGGATCAAGGGAGGATAGAGGTACAATGCTGGGTGGTAAATAGAAAAAAAAAATTCCTTTAAGGACTACTGTAGGGCAGGTGGCAGAAATCAGCTCACTCATGACGGTAACTCTCTGACAGCACAAAGAGGTTGAGAGAACTACTCAACTGTCAGGGAAAAGCATTTAAGGAGCAGAGGCCCTGATTTCAGACCTGGACAGATAAAGCTTTATAGCCTAATAAAATAGGCTATCTAAGAGAAAGACTCAGATCACTGCAGGTAATACCAGCCACACAAAGTACGAAGAGCATAGCAACACAGTATCTGATGACAACTAGAGCCAATGTGAGCAGGAAAAACTTTTCTCAAAACAATGGCTAACAGCCTGGTCAACTTTACAAGACACATTCAATTGACTTAGGTTTTTACATATCACAGCATTTCTCTATTTGTAAATAATGTTTTTCCTGCAGTCAGTGTCCTGTTGCTTTGCTACACCTCTGATACGGTGGCCTATTCCAATCTGAATTGTTGGATGGCTTAATTAGACAACTGGAAAGTAACAGGAAGAGAGCCAACCGTCATACACCTAAATTCCCTCTATGTGTCCAAGGTGTGTCATGCTTTCCTCATTTAGAACTCAGCACAAGCCCATGATGTGGGTGTCATTGGCTCCATTTTACAGATGTGACTCTTGAACCTGTAAGTTCACATGCTTTCACCAAGCCATGAACTGTGTGCTGGAAGTGCCATTGTGTCTGGGTGGAGCAGGCAGAGACCTGGTCATAAATGGATGTGTAAGGAGTGAGTGTTCATTTGCTGAGCAGAGTGACGTTGTATTCAGATGGCTGAGAACGTTGCAGCCCTGCACTCGCCATTTGAAACAAGGCAAAGAAAATAATTCTTATGAAATATCTACACTTCATGGCAAAACTAGTAAGTGGCTGATGCTGAAAAAAATTTAACCCAGGTCAACAAACGTAGCTGGGACAGAGGCCATCAGCCTCAAGATTTTGAGCAAATCGAAAGATGCAAATGAAGAGACTTTGGTGAATACTTGCTTTTGTTTGTAATGAGTTCTAAAGGATGGTACAAATCAAATATAAGGCTGACCATTTAGAACAGAAGGGATCCAGAAGAGGCCTTTAAGCCCTACCCCAAACAAGAAAATCTTAGGGAGCCTAAAATAAACCCAACACTTGAGAAAAATCTGTAGGAAAGGCAATTATTTCTGTAAGGGGGTAGAGTGAGGAAATTATAATTTTTTCGTTTACTGAGCTCTCTGAGGTGGGACATAAGCAATATCTAGAAGCCTTCCACAGTACTGAGGGCAAATGACTTGTGATAGAATCAGGAGATGGCTGCTGGGGCTTGGAGAGGCTGGGATTGGCTATATTCTATTCAGTCACCAAGTCAATGACCAAGGAAACAAGGACTCGCAATTTTAAAGTATGAAGAAATCTTGAAAATTACCTAGTTTAATCCCTAATCTCATAAGCTTGAAAACTACAGTCCAGAAATGGTTTTAGAATACCAGGTTCTTGACACTCAGGCAACATTCTTCTGCTACTTCATGATATTCTATAATACATCCATTATCATCAGTTATCAAATATACATAACATAATATGCAATATACTTACTCTTCAAAAGTGCTTGTAGATCAGAACAAAAATTCCCTCAAGCTTCTCCAGGGCCAGAACGGAGCTGCCTTCAACATGCAAAATGTGTATTACAAATACCAAAATGAGGCTTTTATTCTAGAGCAAATTTTAGCAGCATCCAAAAGTATTCTAAAAATTTGCCACAAGATAGAATCTTCATCTTTAAATCAAATATTGGTCTCTCTTCAATAGAAATATAATTACAATTTTATTTATTCTTGCTTTAGAAAAAAAATAAAATAAATCTGGAGAATTGTGGAGATCATGTACAACCAACACAAGCCAGTTATTCTCTTAACTCTCAATTTCTTACTGAAAGTGGAGGACCCCCTTGAAACCTGAGTGAGTTAAGAACATATAAAAGGAAGTATTACTTTACACAGAAAATAATAAATGTATGGAGCTCATTATCACAAAAGAGGCACAGGCAAGGAATATAAATTGATTCATAAAGGTTTTGACCAAATTTATGAATGTCAGAGCCATAAATGGCTACTGAGAGTACACCTAACCTTTAAGGTTAATGTCAGGGAGGAAAACTATGTCCTTCCCTGGCAAATCCCTTGAGGCCTCTGTTGTCAACACAATATTAGGTTGGATGGAACATGGGCTTTTCCAGCAGAGCAGTTCCGAAGTTCCTTTTAGCTAATAGGAAACAGGACCAGATGAACATCCATCTCTTCAACAGAAGCATAAATGAAATGGATTCATTTTAAATGGGAAGCTTAATGAAATGATACTGTTGAACTTTGTTATTTATATAATCAAAGTGGTATATACATATACATCCAGACACTTTGGATGTATACACACACACACACACACACACACACACACA